>BMAO01027885.1:0-179878 GCA_019973975.1 Trichonephila clavata
CTACGCGCTGAATTAGCAACCATGTACTTCGTTTTATATAATGTCGCCAATACGGTGGCGACAATACGCAAGTATCAACAAAAATATTACTTTTCGAGAAAAAAAAAATGCAACTATTATTTGATCACAAACTGCATGTCTTCGAACTATACCGCAAATATAAATCTTTGAAAACTGCAAAAATGAATTCGATGTAATAGTTAAACAAATGTGTATGCATTTTGAACTAGTTCCAGAAGCAATTTGATTCATTATTTATATTTATGTTTCTCTAGAAGCATTATATTGTTTCCTTAAAATCATATACAAGCAGAAAATTAACTTTTATTTAAAAAAATTCAGCCCTTCAATAATAAGTTATTAGAAATATCTAGGAAACATTATGATAAATAACAGATTTTTCTAAGTAAAAATTTCAAAACAATGCCAGAAATAAATAGCTTTTTTACATATTATGTAACCTGAAGAAAAAACCTTTTGACTAAACTAACACTCATTAGGCCCAGGTGTGTAAGTACTCTTTATATCAATTGTTTTGTTTAAATAGAAACATCTATCCACATGGAAATAAAGAAAATGCATTGCTATATTAAAAATTAAGATCGTTTTTTGTTAAATCAACTGATTTTACACTCTCCTATCACCAAAGAAAACATATATTATAGTTTTTAAGTTAATGGTTTTTTAAAATTAAAATACTTAAAAATTTCAGTCCTTAGAAGAATGTAAAAACAACTAAAACAGTAGATTTTTGCATTAAAAAACATTTAAAATAAACAAGTTTTTAACCAACTGGAAAGAGTTTTTAGAGAAGTTTTCTGCACCCATTTAAAAGAAAAAATAACATCCCAAGGAGCAACAGAATCATAATCTAGCCATTTTTCTACTTTATACAGCATTTTATTTTCAATTATTCACTGTTAACAGAAAAATAAAACAAACCAAAATCATATTGTTGAAATATTATTCTGGAAATTGTACACATACATATATACATAAAAAATAAACAAGAATATAAGTGAAATTTGTGAAATTTTTTTTTATAAACACTATCTAATCCATATTATAGTCAACTCCATCCTTATTTGTGCAGAACAGATTATGTTTTAGTGTAATATATATTGAATTATTATTGTAAATATAGGAAAGTGTGTAAAAGTACATAAATAAACAACTTTTTAATTTTTTTTATCAAATCATGTCTTTGAGTTACAAAATGTGAGTGAAAATGCCTTTCAAACAGTGTTGTTTCAAATAAATTACATGTTAGGATATGAGAGTCATCTAAATTATTTACTGCAGAATTTATAGATAGCTGGTTCTGAAAGGAATTTTGAAAGTTTTCTCATTAGAGTAAAATTTTTACAAAGGTTGTTCATAATTATATAGTTTTCGAAATGACTATCTACAAAATTTAGCATAACACATGTAGTGATATGATATACCTGTATGAGTATTTAGAACATAAGGACAAAGGCTACAATGTGAAACCAATGGTCTTTGGCAGAAAGTGCAAAATGTATGAAATTCACAGATTAATTTTATCCATAAAATATGTATAAAAAAAATTCAGAGCTATATCAAAATTTAAAACAAATTATGAGTGGAAACATTAAAAATCAAGATTTGTACTAACAAGCAGAAATGAAATTAGTGCAAATTAAAAATAAAGCATTTATAATTTAGAAACAAGATAAAAGATTTAAAAAATACAATTTTTATAAATATTGCACGTCTACCTGAATTTCACATTTATAAAAACAACAGTTAAAAAAATACCACACATTGGAACAATATATACAAGAACTAATTTGCTATCAGTACACTACACATTAAACATCTTTTAGAAGTGGTTTTGAAATCGCTGCAAAAATTTTGGCATCCAATAGTATTCAATCAATGATGATGGTCTCCCACTAAGAACTCAACACGACAATAATTTAAAAGAATGGCTTATTCCTGGCAAAAAAGGAATTACATTAAGAAGCAAAAACATAAGTACTTTTTTTTATAGAAAACCAATTAGAAAAATATGAATGCCAGGATTTAAAGAAATAGAACAAAAGGTATTTAGAAATGCCAAGAAAAAAGCAGAAAAAATAAATTGAAACTGGAAAAATAATAACTGCATATAAAAGAGTGGGGTGCTCAATATCAATTGTTATAATTTCGTACTAGTTCTATTCCAAAATGCAGAGTTAGTGTAAAAATGTAGTACAGAGGACCCCACGCCTTTACCACGATGACATTAATTTTCTAGTTAATCATTTTATTCTTATATTAAGATTTATTTCTTACTTTTTAGTTTGATAAAAAAGCATGTTTCTTAAAACTATAATTTAAATTAATTGTGCTTCAAATACGTCAGACTGAACAAATTACATATTATCACAACAAATGCCAAATCTAATAATAACACACCAAGTTGGCAACCCTGATTGGTAATTGCGTCTTATTGCAACCTATTAGCGATATTATATGAAATGAAGCACCTGGCAGCCAATTCAGTGTGTACCACACATAGGAAATCGGGGTGGCCAACTCAGCGAGTTATTTAGAGTCAGCGATTGTCGCAAAAATACACAAGTACCCTCCGAGTTCCTGTGTGTTGAACGTGCTGAATTGGCAAACAGGTGCTTTGTTTCATATAATGTCACCAATTGGTTGTGATAATACGTAAGTATATACCAAGATTTATGTTTTTTCACTTGTGTACAACATACCTGCATACAGGAGTTTTTGTACCCAAGCTGTATTAATTTTTGGTACTTTCATAATATTGCAACCATATTGGTGAAATTATATGTAATACAACACATGGTAGTCAATCTGGCGCATACGACACATGCAAAATCAGGTCAACGTTATCTTGAACATTGGCATTGTTGTGGTAATATGTATCGTAAAATCTGGTGTATGGTGCACACTTTTAACACAAAAAAAAAGATTGAATTTTATGCGTGCACGTTATATACCAGGTATAAAAATAAGAGCTTTAAAAAATGTGAGCACAGGAAAAAAAATTAGATTTCTACATAGATCAAAATAATGGTTATTTAAAAGAAATGGCATTCCTTATGAACTTAAAGGGTTGCACTTCTAGATGTATACTATTTTTTTACTAAAGCTTAGAATAAATGACTTTCAAACTTTAAGAGCATGACTCGCATACATCTCAGGTTTCTTCATGAAAATGGGTGTGCACATTTTCAGCAAATAAACATAAAAATTAAAAATAGCTACTTGAAAGTATAAGTGCATGTAATACGATGGTATACATGATATGCCAGATTTTATGGTAAAAACATAATTTTTCTCTACCTTTCTTTAATGAGTAAAAGCATAAAATATATTTATATTGGGTTAAATATAAAGAATCTGATATATATACTTCATTTATTTTCATCCAAATAAACAAAACACTATAGTCACAATAAAGGAACCATAAAATAAATAGTTGAAATAATTTCATTATGAGAACTTTTAAGACATTTTCCACGAGTTTACCAATAAGCTAGAAAAGTTCTTTAAAATCTACAAGAAATTAGTCTCTTAAAAAGATTACTTATTGAAAACAAAAATTTATTTTGTAGGCTTGCCTTTTTCAAGACATGCAAGCTATTTTAAAGTTCAATATGAAAATAAAACTTTTCCAATGTAGCAAAGGAATACTTAAATTATTATTTGCCTATAAGCAAGTGCCCAAAAAATCAACAATGTGACTTATTATGAACCAAGTAAATTTCATTAAGATATGTGACTACCCAAAATTCGCAGTTTTGGTGAAAATTTTCAAAAATTACTTTTGTGTTTTTATTTTAAAGACTATACATTTAAGATTCCAAAAACACTCTATTTTTGTTTCTATGATATCTAGAAGCAAAGTTATAGCATAATTAGTAAACTGGAATTGGAGTTAACAAAACCAGATGCTGATCCCTACACAAAATATTTTTAAGATATTGAATTTAAATTTTCAGAACATGTTTTATTTAGTTCTATCTGTGTTATGAATCAAACTCTAATCTCTGTGTATATACAGTGAACCCAAAAAGTGTTCGTACACTTGCAATTTCCTATAAAATTTATTGTTTCCGACTAATAAAAATTAATATTTTGGAATTGTAATTTTTTTATATCTGTAGCTTGTTCTTGGTGGAATGACATAATTATTTTTTTTAAAATTGTATAACTATTATTTTTAAAAATTCATAATCAAAAAGCTCCTGAAAAATTACGCCACTAAAGTCTTAGAACACTTAACAAAAATCTCAACATAGCTTTAAATATTGTATTTCTTTCTTAATTTAGAACTTAGTAGTTTATCTTTTAGTGTCCACAACAACTTTTCGACATATTGATATAGATTTATTGAGTTTTTGTAATTTCTGCATTGATTTTCCTCCATGCTTCTGTGATTATTGTTTTTACTTCCCATTATGTGTTTATATGTCATGTTTTCTTTTTATTTTAAATCTAGTTCTCCCCAAATATGCTCTGCTGGGCTAAATAAATTGATTGAGGAGGTGTTTTCAAACTTTTGGGTACAGTTATAGAGACATCAGCAGTGTACATTGAGAGCAGTTCGCTTGGCGTCATTATCCTGTTAAAAAATGAAGTCGTCTGAAATATCCAAATTTTGAGAGGATAATTTAAAATTTCTCTTTAAAATATTTAAATAGAGCTCATGATTCTCAATACCATCAAAAAATACCAAATTACCTAATTCCTGAAGCCTATTTACAGCCCCCTCCCCCGCAAGAACACCTCTGTGTTGAATCATGGAGGTGGAGGAGCTCTTGTTCCACATAAATTCACTGGATTAAATGCCTCATTTTTTCCTTTAAAACTATTATATGCCCATCAGAACAAAAAATGTTGAATTTTCTGTCATCCCAATCACTTTCCTGTCAATTTTGAATTTTCTGAAACTTAAGTCACAAGAATCTAGTTGGATGAATGAACCATGGAAGTGGAAGTGTTCTTGCGTGGAGGCGTAAATCAGCCACAGAATTAGGTAATTTTTTATGGTATTGAGAATCATGAGCTCGTCAAATATTTTAAAGAGAAATTTTAAATTGTCTGTCCAAAATTTGATATTGAACACGACTTCATATTTTAACAGGATAATGAAGCCAAGCGTACTGCTCTCAATGTACACCGCTGGTGTCTTTATAACTGGCCCAAAATTTTGTGAAAACACCTCCTCAATCAATTTATTTAGCCCAGCAGAGCATATTTGGGGAGAACTAGATTTAAAATAAAAAGAAAACATGACATATAAACACATAATGGGAAGTAAAAACAATAATCACAGAAGCATGGAGGAAAATCAATGCAGAAATTACAAAAACTCAATAAATCTATATCAATATGTCGAAAAGTTGTTGTGGACACTAAAAGATAAACTACTAAGTTCTAAATTAAGAAAGAAATACAATATTTAAAGCTATGTTGAGATTTTTGTTAAGTGTTCTAAGACTTTAGTGGCGTAATTTTTCAGGAGCTTTTTGATTATTAATTTTTAAAAATAATAGTTATGCTATTTTTAAAAAAATAATTATGTCATTCCATTAAGAACAAGTTGCAGATATAAAAAAATTACAATTTCTATACATTAATTTTTATTAGTCGAAATCATTAAATTTTATAGGAAACTGCAAGTGTACGAACACTTTTGGGGTTCACTGTATTTATGTACTTCATTGCATTTAAATGTAAAAAATATCATTAATTTTTTAAAAAATCGAGTTTTTGCATAAAATTTGGCATATTTAAAAAACTTTTAAAAGTAATACATATCTTTTAATTCCTAATATATAAAGATATTCCATTATTTATGTACTGTATAAATATTATTTGAATACATTCATTAGAATTTTGTGTAAAAGATCCTAATTGCAATTTTTCATGAAAATTTTACTAAACTCGACAATTTTTATAATTATAAAACTCTCCAGAAAACAGCAAAAGGGTTGAAAATTAGTTAAACATGAAGCTAAAGAGTTTGAGCTATAATTATGGTGAGTTTAAGAAATGTACAACTAGTAGAACATTTTTCATATTGTATTTAAATCTTTAAAAGCATTGTCTGAGAAACTATGTTTTTTGGCTTCACGGTAAAGTTCACAAATGGATTTCTTTTTAAGACATTGAATTAACATTTTAAGAAAACTTTTATTTTATTTTATTTGTATTATAGACTATAATCTCTGTGTATGTATATATGCATTTTATTGCACATACAATTTGTGAGAAAAAATATGCTTTTTTTTTTAAAAAATTGACAAATTTCAAAAAAATAATGTAACTTTTATCGCTCTAGGCACAGATAATGATGTTATTTGGGTGCAGTTTTAATATTATTTGAATATATTAATTAGAATTTTCAATACAAGGTTTACTGTAACTGCAATTTTTAACTAAAAATTCCCAATCTATCCAAAATAATTTAAAATTTTGTGGAATTGTATTTTAATTCCTGACTCAAGTGTAGTATAGGGGAGAGGGCCCTTTCGATTTTTATATAGATATTATTGGTGAGATAACGAATTCATTCTGGCTTCGGGAAACCTATCGCTAAGTGAAGTAGCTTGGCGATCGATTTTGGTCACCAAAAAAATTTGACATCGCCAAGTATCTATACTACACTTGAACCATAATTCCTAGTTCTATGCACACCCTTTTTAAAGAAAAAAGTGTTTTTTTAGTTGAAAATTTATGTTTCAATAAAATGCTCCAAACGTAGCCACATACCTCTTAAATTTGTTTTTTAAGTAATCCGCCAAAAAAAGGCAGATAATCACATTTTTTCGCTAAATTCCTATAAAAGCCTTACAAAATCAAAACAATCTAGTACTCATGTGTTCGTCCGCGGGTAGCGTGGTAGAAACGAAAAATAGTTCGGAAGATTTATGAGAACTAAATTTGTTGTTGAACCCCAATCTTTAAAATATGTAGCCAGTATATTAAAAAAACTTTTTTAATCCTGAATATCTTTTTAATTTGTTTGATAGTGTTAATTAAGCATTTTTTGAAATTTTGAGTACATGTAATGTCTCATATTTGTAAAGGCATGCGTTCAAATCTGATATAAACAAACTCATTTCAAACTGAGTAAGTCCATGTAGTCATTTTTGAGTATTTCTTTTTTCTCCGTGTAAGAAAATAGAATAATATATCCCTTTTTAAATTAACATAATTCGTTCTAATGAAATATTTCCCAATGCTCTGTTATAACAAAGTCTACTAAGGATAGAATCACATTAAAGAAAAATTTGCTTAACAATAAATTTTAAAAACAAATGCTTAAAAAACTAAAATAATATAATATACATGCTAAACCGATCAACTATAAAATTGTCCTATTGTTTTATTCAATAAAATCAACGAAATGGAACACAATCAGGTTTAATAGCTGGAACAAAATAGTTACAAGCCGCAACCAGCCTCTCGGTGCCTATTTTTTTAAAGAAAAAAAGAAAAATTTATATTTTTTTACTATTATTTTTTTTTGAAATGGAGTTTTAAACCTTGATGCTCCTCTTTCACAACGATAATACATCGGCATAAGCATATTCAACACGAAATACCATTCCTCCAAAGATTACTTGGTTAAGCCACAGTTTCCGACCTTGGGGAAATAACGCATTCAAAAAACGTGTGAATGTTTTCTATTATTCGCCAATAGAAATAAAAGAAAGAAAGAAACTGAGCCAATTTTTCACTTGCATGATCTTTGGAAGTCATTCATCTTATGGTGACAAGAAAGCCGACAGAGAGATCAAGCCCTAATTCCGTAAGTACGTGTGCTTATTCTTTGCCTGACAAAGTGACAATATTTTAGCTTCTGTGTCATCGCCGAAAAGGATCCTCTTCAGAACTCAGAGGGGGAGGCGAGAAACCGGCCAGAGCTGGACTTTTTATTATTTGCATCACACACAAAAGGCTATACTTTCTTTCAGGAAAAAAGAAAATGAAATTGTGTGAATGACAGAAGGAATTGACAGAAAATAACTGTGATTAATGTAAAATTAAAGTATCTTCTGGAATGATACGTGCTTCTTTGAGTCTATCTGGGAAAAGTGTAATTAAAGATATATTCCTTCAACAGTCAACAGTTATGATTTCATAAAGGCACCTGACTGCGTTCGTAACCATGACTTAGAAAAAGTGCATAAATGGAATTTTTTTTTATATTTAGCGTCACTTGAATTAGAATATAGATTTAAAATTGTTTTAAGAATATTATTACAATAGCAAATTATTTAAATGCAGTTTTTTGACACAAAAAAAAGAAGAAAGGATGACATGATTAGAACGTTCTTCCTTTATGGAAAATGCATCTATAATAATATTTTGCCTATACATCTAGCAAAGACTTATCTACATAGTCAGGACTAGGACCTTTGAAATATAAAAAATTTAGGAGTGGATTTTTTATATGTTTATATATTACAGTAGAGAGAAATTTTAACAAAGAACACCGGCTATCAAACTGGGGGACCCGCTCCCTAGGGGGTGGGGGGTGATAACTCTACGAGGAGAACGCGAGCATATCGAAAAATCAAAAATAAAGGATTTAAAAAATTCCAAATTTACTGAAAGGAAGCAAAACAAAATATACATTCGGACACAATAAAAAATAAAATATACATTTACACTGATATAATATACTTATAAAAATGTATCAGTTCTACACAATGTATCTGATAATTAATCTCACAATACTAATTTAAGAATTACTAGTGATTCACATAGGCTTGCCATATACAAAATTTAATACTTATCTTGATAATTTGTACGGTTTAGGATTAAAATCGCTTAATGTAGCTTTAACGTCAAAGTGCATTGTTATTGCATTCAATCAGTAGCACACACAAGAATTTTTCAAGGGGTCCAGGGTCGAAAGTCCACTATTCTCGTATCATGCTCCAATACGCCGACCAACATATTCGTTTGATTTTGTCGATTTTCGAGAACAAAACAGGGAACAATTAATGAATAAGTAGCTAATAAATTAATAAAATTAATTATTAATAACAAATACTTAATTAAATTTACGTATTATACATAGGATTATAATCAATCGAAAAAAATCAAGGGCTTTGGAGGGTCCAGATCCGAGGGACCAGATCCTTGTGTGTGCTACTGCATTCAATGCATTGTTATTGTGTGAAGAATAGCGCGATGAAAATTATGATTGAAAATTGGGTCGGCAACATAGAAAGTTTGAGAGGCATAGCTCTATAGAGAAATCTGAGCTAATGTAAGCAAAATATTATTACAATATTATAGAAACACTTTCCATAAAAAAAGAATATTTTGAAAATGTCATTTTTTCCACATTTTGTAGCCAAAAAATTGCACTTAAATATTTTTTATTGTAATAATATTCTTAAAACCATTTTATATGTATAAGCTGATACTCAAGTGACACCCAGTATCAAAAAAATTATTCATTTACACGCTTTTGCAAAATCAAGAATTTGAACGTAATCAGCTACCTTACAGAAAAAAATAACGAATAAAAGTTTTTCTCTAAGTACTGTATTGAACTATTTTTAAAATATATTTGAGAAAACTTGTGTGTTCGCGTAGAATCTGGGTTTTCTTTATATCTTTATGTATATTATGCAATCAAATCTAAGCAAAATAATTTTAACAGCATACTGCAAAAGTGTATATTTATTTATTAATAAAAGCCAAGAGTTTTAATTAAAAAGCATACTGTAAAAAGTTCTCTGAAATTAATATGACTTTATTAATTGAAAAATAAAGAAAATAATTCATCGAAATAAAAGCTATTGAAAGTGAATTTTAATTTATGTAAGAAATGTTGACTATATTTAGAATGTTAAGTGTCGATAATCATGAGAAAAAATTATCAAATTATTGAAAGTAACAGTGCCTGAATTTTGAAATTTTCATGAATTTCAATTCAAATGTTTCTCCTTACTAAATTCTTTTGTGCCTTTTGAATGTAGCAGAAGAAATCTCTTTCCACATTTATATTTTTAGTATAAAATTATAGAAATTTTTATATGAAAAGAACTATTAAGATAAGAGGAAAATGTATATAATAATTCAAGAAGGAAGATATAAATTTGATAATGACTAACTCTCTGTTTTATCTAATAATACTTATAATGAAAATAACTCTAGAGTGGTAACATTTACATTATATAAAGTAAAATATTTATTTCTTTTAAGTCAATAGCCTTTATATTTATTCTTTGTCTTTTAAAATTTTTCCTGAATTTTTCAATATCAATCCATAATAATAAGTTTTTATGTTTTTCACATTATTCTGCAATACGCTGCTATATTTGACTCAAAATAGCAAATATTGTTTCATCTAATGAGGACATTGCTCTATAGGTTTCTATAGATTTATATATAACTTAAACCTTTTCCTACTTTAAGAATTTGGCATAAGATTTTAATATATATATTTTTTTTGCCTTAAATGCATGATGGACATTTAAATGAATTTATACAAACATTATATAAAGACATTACTCATATAATTCATTTATAATCTTTTTTTTATCAAAATGCCTTTTCAAATTGAAAATCTGTATGATTTATTGATTAGTTTATATATTTTTTCAAATTTTAAACAGAACTTGTTTATAGAAAGAGAAGTCAATATATAAATCATTACATGTTTAGAACACACATATCTCTATTTTATTATTGAATTTATAATTATTCTTAATAATGTTTTTTCCATTTTATTTTATTTTTAAGCTTTAAGAGATTGTTTTACTTGCATCAGAAACTGCATGTGTTAAATTCGGTGTAACAAGGATTGTCGTATCATTAGACTTGATTCTAAAACATCCGATAGATTGAAATAAAACATTTAAAGAACAGATGAGGCCTTAAAAAAATAACAATAAAAACTGCATCATCGATTTCGTTTCTCTGCTAACAAAATAAAATGTCGTACTGCTCTCAGCACAAACAAATTCCAAATCAGCAATTGCAATCTCTTCCAAAGTCTCAGCGTCTCGCGGCGTAAAACAAAATGGGCGAACGGGAACCGGCTAAGATGACTAACCATTTATAAAGCGGTTGGTGATTTATTAAATTACTACAAAGACGTGGAAGGTGGAAAGAAAAAAAAAGGAGGGGGACACTTAAGACTGGGAATAAAAGTAAATTAAATTGCTTGCCCAGTCCTGAAAAAAGATGCTCTCTCGCGATTCTCAGTCCATGGAATCAATGAATACGGATAAAAATTGCTTCGCTTACATTAATCACGGGTACACGCGATTGGCGAAGATTATCAGATCTGATAATGGCTCTTTGAACACTGCGGGTTAGGCAAGGATTAAATTGTTTGTCTATCTTTTTCTTGATTTTTTTTCTTTCTGGAATCACATGGCAAAACAATTTTTCGTGTCCAGTCGGACCGCAAGAATTATCGCGATCGATTATGAGAGTAATGGATGTTCGTCTCCAGTGAATGGCCCTCAACAGATGCTTTCGGATATATTTAGTTGGTCTTCGGTCTGTGATTACATGGGGCAGACATGGCTTTACTTCATGTACGGGCTGAGGAGGTCGTAAATTACAATGAGATGTAACTTTGATTAAAGGCGGCCCATTTATTTACAAAATATGGGCTCCTTTGGCGTTGCGTGGATTAAAATACAATTTGGGGACATTAAATGCCTTAATAGGGAGTTTGAAAAAATGCTGAAAAGTTGTTGGAAATCTTAAAATGATAAAAGGGGTTAAAATCTTTTTTTATACGTTAAAGAGAAACTTGTGGCATTCCTCTATTGCTATTTTCAATATTGTAGTGCTTAATGGGTATTTTATAATACCATCAAAACCTTTTTTCTCTTTTTTTTGTCCTTAAATCAACTAAATAAAGAATAATACTGCAAAAAAAAAAAAAAAATTGCATTTATGCATTTTTAAAAGCATAAGAATCTTTTTTTTTTATTTATGCCATTATGTTGTCACCAGTGGAGCACGCAAGGGGGGTGTCCTAGGGGTCTGGACAACCCCCAAAGCCCTTGAGTTTTTTTCGATTGATGATAATCCTATATATATATAAAGTAAAATTTAATTAAGTACTTGTAATTACCAATTTATTTTATTATTTAATGATAATTATTAATTCAATAATTTATTTTTTATTGTTTTTTGTTTACTAAATCGACGAAATCAAAAGAATCAATTGGTGTTGACTTGAGGTATAATGCGAGTTAGGGAACTTTCGACCATGGACCCTCCCCCCCCCCTTGAAAAATTTGTGTGGGAGCAACTGGTTGTCACAGATGGAAAAAATTAAGATTTTAGACCCCTTTTAAGTCATTTTTAATTTTTCATCAATTTATAATTTTCATTTGATAAGGATAAAATATTTATGGATATAAAATAGTTTATTTTGAAATTATAGAAAAATAAAATTACTTTGTTTTTTCTTTTGAATATATTATTTAATACCGTCGCACGGTCCAACTAATATAAATTTAAGAAATAACTAGATTTATTTTATTCATTATTTTTATATTACTAATTGTTTATATTCTTAATGTGTGGGTGTGTGGTCTTAAAAACAGACTTTTGACTATACTTTTTCAATTGATTGGTTGACTGTTTACTAAAGCATACTATGAAGCCGGTGTGGGCATTACGTAGATCATGATCGACTGGTGGACCGCCAAGACATTTTGTGGTGACCGCCTGAAAATTTTACCAGTTGGTACTTAAATACGGATAATTCAAGTTTGGCTTACAGTACGAAGACTAAGCATTCTACTGACTATAACAACAAAAACTAACTTTGATAAAAATGCTTTATTTTTTATTGTATTTTGAATTGTTTCATAATAAAAATGTATCCTTTGATATAATTATACTTGGGGCTATTATTATTAAGTTTGTAACTTGCATTTTGCTTTAAACGCGGTTTTAAAAGTGTTTTTTTATTTTAGTTCTGTAGGTAAGTATATATTCCACACTTACTATTAAGTTATAACAAAATAGACTTTTCCTTACCTCACACCACACCTACGACAATGGGCAGTAGGGCATACAATAATTTGTATAGGGAAGGGGGGTCAAGGGTTGAATGTCTATCATTCTCGTATCATACCCTAATAGGCAGTCAAACATATTTTTTTTTTATTTTGTCGGTTGTCGGTAACAAAAAAAAAAAAAAACCAGCAAGAGAGAGAAATAAATTTCTGAATAAAATATAAAATTAATGTATAAAAAATTACTAATATCAAATACTTAAATACATTTTACGTACTATACACATGGAACTATAATGAATCAGAAAAAAAAACCGAAAGGTTATGAGGGAGGGTCCGGACCTGTTGACCCCTTCCCCATCCATGTGTGCGCCACTCACACTGGGTGGACCGCAACTCCTTGAAAAAATTAGAAGGAGCCCGCGCCCTGTAAAAGTCTGCCCACCCCTGCTATAAAGCAACACGAGGGCTATTGGTAATGAACCTGGTAACTTTGTACCACAGTCAAGAGAGGAGGACGACAACTGAGCGCGAACTTCATTCTTCATTCACACCATGCCCAACATGAGGACTTTGAACTCTAACATATTTAACGTGCACCAGCCCCTCTTCACGATATGTCTTCAGTGACATCAGGGCTCTAACTCAGTGATTCCCAAAGTGGTCTACATAGACCCTCAGGGGTCTATGGCAATATTCAGGGGGTCCACGGCAGTGAAAAAATAATTTGGGGGTCCATGAGGTGTAAATGGGGGTCTACGATAGTGACTCTCATTATACCAGATTATGACTTTAATTTTAAAAGAAAATTTAATCTAGTGGAAAACAGATTTACCTGTTTAACAGATTTATTTACTAAATTTAATGAAGTTAATTTGCAGTTACAAGGATGATCATTTCGGCGTTTCTTGCCATAATTTCTTCCATCCATTTCTTGCCTTGATTAAGGAGTATAATATTGGACGTCCCGAATTTCCTTAGTTTCTCAATTTGTCACAAACAGTCTGCAAGGAAAAGGACATTTTAACCTGCGTTCAACATTTAAATGCCCTTTATTCATATTTTGAAATTAGGTTTGAGAATGCTTTGACTGTATATATATATATATATATATATATATATATATATATATATATATATATGATGGTAATACCACAGTAGGTAATTAATATGGTCACATTGAAAGAAAAAACAAATGTCATATTACAAGAGGAACTGATCAGAATAGGCATTAAGAAGATCTTAAAGTAAAATTTAGAAACGGATAATAGCAATTTTAGAAGCACTAAAATAGATGAAGCACCAGATTCATCTCTCCCATTAAAAGCATTCGTTTGTTGCTCAGTTACTTTATGTAACACTTACTTTAAGTAGTGATTAAACTTTAATTTAATTAATTAACATGTGTGTCTTAGGTTTTAAACACTATACTTCATTACAGTTAGAAATTTAAATATTTTAAAGTAAGTATAACTCTGTACAAGCTGTCCAAAAGACATTTAAGTTGATAAACTTGCAAAATACCATTGTTAGGTAAGTAGGGTCTACCCAAAACCGAAAACCTGACAAGGGTCTATGAGACAAAAAAGTTTGGGAACCTCTGCTCGAACTTGAGGCTCAACAATGCTGGGCACGAGTTCGTGACCATGACTACCAGGCTACCACGGGCCTCACACACTTTAGAAGTTTCTGCATTCAAGGTTCTGAAAATAATTGTTGCACATATAATTTTGTTCCTACAACAAAAATACTTTAACAGTGTTTATCTCTCTTCATCATCTGTTTTAATGACGCTTTATTAAACTTAAGTTTTTAACGAGTTTTTTTAACTGCATAGAATGAATTATTTTATAAACGTATTATTATTTTATGCATGCAGGAATTATTTTGTGTAAACACACGTGAATTTTTTGGAAACATTTTGGATGAAAATGAAAATAAATTTTTGAAAATTTCTTGGAAAATTTCTGGGTATACAGCATTTTAAAAAACTTATCAGTGACGCGAACTTTTCAAAGGTTTATGTTTAAAACATTTAAAATTTAAAAGATATCCTTATCTATACACGGCAACAGAGTAATTTTGATTATAACCTCTAACACCCGTGATATTATATAATAAAGATATATACAATGCGCGTCTCTTATTTTTTGCCTTAAATGATGACTTAATAAACTGAATACAATTCCTTAACTATTATCTGTTTTAATTGATCAAAATCAGTTTTGTCAGCAAACTTCAATCTTCAAAAAATATTGCCCTTTATATGTGGGAATGAATAAAAATTGTTCTTCTCTAAAAACTTTCGTGTTTAATCAAGGAATATATTTCAAGAGCACCAAAGCTATTTTATAATCGTTTCTCTTAAATTCTGTTTAGTTTTTCTAGGATACTATAAAATATCAAATAATTTAATCTTCTTATATTTCAGTTCTCGAAAACACTTTCTCAAAAAATTTGACTAAATATATTTATTATTGCAATTAAATTATTATAAAAAAACATAAAATAAAGAAAATGGCGTTTTTTTTAAATCTAAGATAAATAATGCTATTTTTTTTTTTTTTTTACTATATTTTTCCAATAACTAAACAACGAGTAAAGAAATGTAATTTTAAGAAGTTTGGTATATCTAACTTAAAATAAAGTAACTATATTCTAAAATAAACATAAATATCTTTAAAAATATATATCAAAGATTCTCACAATATCTCATGATTAGAAAATCAAATAAGTCAAAATTAAATTCTCTCCGAGTCAGGGGGTAAAAAAAATCAAAACTTAATTTCAATGGTTTTAAAATAAATCCTTAAAGGCACTAGGTTAGAGCCAGACTTTCATAATAAATCAATTTTTTCATTGATTAATAAGTTATTTTAGAGTTTTAGAAATATGCTAACAGCAGCCTTCTCTTATTGCTTTTGAATCAGCTGCACAAGGCATCATAATTAAAAGCTCATCAGTGTGCGTAAGTGATTCACCTGCATGTTAATCTCTACTTTACATGGAGATTAGTTTCGTACCTTTACTTCATGCAGACTACCACTATTTCTCTTTAATCAACACCGGAATATTGAATTCACACTTTATATATGTGAACGAGGAGAATTAAATCCAATACTTTAGAAGCTAGGTAAGATGAACTTTTATTAGGTTGTTTGGTAACTATAACAAATTAAAATAGAATCATTGAATTTCGCGTATGGGTATGTAACAAATAAATGTATTTTGATTTGTTCTGAATAAAATTGTTGCAACTTTTTAAACCCTTTAAGCAGTCAATTTTTTTACCAAAATGTTTCAACAAGAGTCACATTTTTTTTTATTGAATACAACTAAGGATAATACTCAACACAATGCAAAAATAGAAGAATTTATTTTAACTTTAAATTTTAAAGTTTTTACACTATTTTTTATTTTATAATTGTGGAACACAAAATCCCATTCAAAGTTTGCTTTTTATAAGTACACTCTGTCTGCTATGAAGAATGTCTCATGTATCTCTAAAAAGAATTTCTCTCATACATACAAAAAAAATTATGTTCGAACCACTTTTTCAAGTAGTTTCAAATTTGAGGATTTTGTGTGTGTGTGTGTGTGTGTGTGCATATATATGTGTGTGCATATATATATGTGTGCATATATATGTGTGCATATATATGTGTGCATATATCTGTGTGCATATTTATGTGTGCATATTTATGTGTGCATATATATGTGCAAACACAATTTGAAACAGGGTGTAATACTAAGTAGTAGCGCACACATGAGTTTTTCAAGGGGGGGGGGCAGGGTCCAGGGTCGAAAGTCCACTATTCTTGTATCATGCTCCAATACGCCGCCCAACATGTTCTTTTCATTTTGTCGATTTTCGAGAACAAAAAACAGTAAAAAATTAATTATTGTATGAATAATTAGCATTAATTAATAAAAATAATTATTAATAACAAATACTTAATTACATTCTTCGTACTATATATATAGGATTATAATCAAGCGGGGAAAAAATTGAGTGGCCTGGGAGGGGTCCGGCGCCGAGCCCCCCCCCCCCCTCCTTGTGTGCGCCACTGATACTAAGTCTTACATTGCAATGGGGACAGAGATAATATCTGCTTTTTTAGATAATCTTTCCATTTTCATTTCTTCTGAATCACCAAATTGCGCATTGCTTTATCAATCCCTGTTTCTTATCTGATACCGTATTTATTCGAATCTAAGCCACACGTTTTTTTTTCAAAGTGAGTTATACTGAAAATCGGGTGCGGCTTAGAATAGAAGGTGTAGAAATTCGTTGGAAGGGGGAAATTAAACAAGATAATGACGGTTAGAGCAATTACATATCGATGTATGTATATAAAAGTTTTTGATTCTGGTAAAATAAATTGATTGTTCCCGTTTTTTTAGTTCTAATTTCATGAATATCAGATACCGATAAACCATTTTACATTACTTTTTTATTTTTTCCCCAAAACGTGCTAAGAATTTGGGGTGTGGCTTAGATTAGAATAAATACGGCATTTTCAGGAATCTAAATTTCTGCCTTAAATGAAAAATTCCCGCCTTCACCACAAAGAAAATCCCGGATGAGAAGTATTTCAGAAGGAAGGACAAACTGCACATCTCTAAAACACTAGCAATAATAATCTCACTATAAGAATTAAACGTATGCGCAAATCAAAGATAGAAAGAAGAAAATATCAGTGCCCATACAGCGTACGGGCAAATAGTTCTATTATTTCACACTTTTATAGGTTATTGATTTATAGATTATCTAGCCACTGTGTTCCAGTCAGTCTCGAAAACTTTATTTAAATAAAGATAGATTTATTACATTAAGCAGATTTTTTGATTTATTCACAGTAAAATTACAGGAACTTTTCTTTAACTATCAGTAACTATATGCAATAATATGATGCAATTATTTCGTACTTTTTATAGGTTGGTTTCTCAGATTATAAATTTCTGAGTATAAAAAAAGGCATTTTTTTTCACTATACAGCATATCCTTATCTCTGTGATTAAATGAACTCAAAGCATACGAAATGTCTTTTTTTATATTTCAAAGATTTCTATATATAATTCTGTTTCATCTAATGCATCTTATTGTATGAAGGTTTCTTATTTAGATAAATGTTAGAAACATTGTGAAATAAATTTCTTTAAACTTGTCAGTTTAGATTTAAAAAAATACTTTTGAAAATACTTGGAAAATGCATACTTTTTCCAAGTATGGCAGAGTTTCTACTTCTTTTTTTTATTTTACAGAGTAATTAAAAAAATTTAATTAGGATTACAATAAACACACTTTTTAAAATTTACTTATCAAATAAAAATACGCATTTGTGCAGCTTATTGCGAATACGTTTAAAAGATAATCAATGTTTTAAATTATAATTAATACTGAAAACAGATAAAGATAGCAATTTAACGAGTATAATGCACATGCACTATTTATGCATGTAAATATTTCACTGTAATAGACATACTGTTATAAAAGATAACACTGATTATGTTGTGAAATCAAAGTAACAAATGCTTAATTTAATTTGTAAATAAATTGAGTTTTGTACTTTATTAGAAGTCATATAATAAATCCCTAAAAACATTGGCAACTTAAGAACTATCAAAAAATAAGAATTAAAGTACCCAGTTTGAGAGATGTAACAAGACAGCTATTGCTTGGAGAATTCGAAGAAAAACGAAAAACAATCAAAGATAATCAGAGACAAAATACAATTTAAATTTAATTAATGTCTAAATACAAATCTAGACTTAGCGTATTTCAATTTTTGAACTGAAAATCATGTGTGTAGGCTCTAAATACAATAAAAACCATGATTCAACAGTTCTTCGATCATGATTTTTTTCAACCGTAACTGAAAGATTTCCTATAAAAGAGAACAATAAAAGAATACATTATTTTCTATTACATGGGCAAAATTTTTCCCTCTTCTCAAAATTAGATTTCATTCCAAAAAGTACATACTACGAAAAAAATAAGAATAAACTAGTTTTTAGATGAAAATAATATTTCTATACTATTCGAATTACTATACATAACACTTGAGAGAAAATATAGTAAAATATTATACAATACTTTACCAATAGTATAGTAAGAAAAAGAAAAGAAACAATAGTATGTTTTACAAAGTTTTCCCATTGCAATAAAATGCATTGCGATTTCTAATATACATTTCAGTGTTCCTGCATTTAACTATATCAATTCTGCTAAATGTGAAAAAAATTAAATTACCAAAAGTAAAAACACAGGATTTAATTTAACAGTTTTCCGCACAGCAATTCTTCGAAGAAAAAAATTACTGCTCTTAAAATATGTGCACAAACACGCACAATTATATATGAGTACAATTATATAATTTCTCAAAAGAGTTCCTAATTTTATATGCCTTTGAAAAGTTGTTAAATTTTCTTTCTTCTCCGCACAATCTTATTATCATACATTTTAAAAGTTTTCACTTCTGTTTAACGAATATAAAATCATGCAACAACATACATCTTTCCCACCGGTCTCTTACAGTAATATATAAATAAATATACTTTTAAAATACTATTAAGTTTTCTGTAAATTAAATACTATCTCAGTCTCTTTTAAAAAATATCATAATCTGCAAGATACCACTCATGTTTGGGATTCTATTTAAAACAAAGAAAATATTACATAGACTTTAAATGAAAAGAATACGAAGCTCATAAACAGACATTTTTTGTGTGCTCACTGAAAAATTTACTAAAAAAACAGAAAAAGGGACAGAAGTTTTGGAATGATTTTTATTTTCTGTCTCGGAAGTTCTGGGAGTGACTGTACATAAATAAGAAAAACAAATTCCCTCACCACGACATAAGGGAAAAAAACAAGAAAATTCAACTTCCATAAAGCACATATGGTCTCGACGAAGGGTATGCGCCGCAATAATGTATAGGGTTTCACGTATTCGTGCGACGACAACGTATTGCATCTGTAAGCTAGTGTGCGAAAGGCATAGCCACACTATTATGCAGCTTTAACCCCACCAGGCACGCACACTTCTAAATCTCTACGTCTACTTAGTATTTAGTTGGTTGCAGCGGCACATGTTACAATTCCCACGGACAACTTTAGCCAAGTCTTTAATTTCTAGAGTTCGCTGTATATTTTGAGACGAAAAATTTCGACTGTTTTGGACGGAAAAATCAGTTTTCCAAGAGAGCATGAGTTTGCCGTGTTTTCAGATTTTTTTTTCTTTTTCTTTCTTTTTTTACTTTTTTCTTTTTTTGTTTTTTCCGCCTCTTCCTTTTCTCTTTCTCTTTCTCCCCACTTTTTTTTCGGTATGTAATTTTTGGCGGCAAAAAGATTAATGAGTCCTAGAAATCGATAAATTTTAATTAGCAGTTTTATCGGGTGGCTGCTATTCTTGACATTTAATACCATTTCGTGGTAGGAAAAATGTGTACGTGTTAAACCTCTAGCCCTGAAATAATTTATGAATCTAGGGGAAAGATTTTTCGCAGAGCTAATCGGAACGGAGGCTTCAGATTTTGGACTAAAAAAAATCTAATGAACTTTAGTGTGATGTTCTCTCAAAAGGGCGGGAGACAAATTTATATAAAGTTTCGAAAACCGATGTTGAGGATAAAGGATGAATTAGAATTTTCTAAAAAGTAGGGTTGGAAATATTCTTCGAAAGAAAACACCAAAAATTACCTATATCCTGTGAAACACAAATTAGCCCCGTTAAACTCATCAATCAATCATTTTGACAAGAACTTTTTTTTGTAGATTTTCTCTTGAACCATGGTAAATAGCCTTCAGCCAAAAGGATTCTTTATTAATAAAAATTAAGAAAGATTTATATAACCAGATTTAAGCCTTTCTAGAATAATGTATATAAGGCATGACACAAGTTTATTCAAACTTTTGAAACGTAAAATTGCATGCAAACAAGTATAAAAAAAATATTTATTTTAGCTGTATTTGTTAGGAAGTGTATAATTTTTTTTTTCAAAAAAGTAGATACTTATACATAAAAAAAATGTTTAAGCTTTTTTTAAAATGTATACCAGCTAAATAACTTCTAACCAAATTCATTAATAATTTAACGCGTATTGTTTTAATTTAATTTCTATAAAAATCCAAAAGAAGTTAAAGTATCTGACTGTATTCGGAACCACGACTTTGAAAAGGCGCATAAATGAATATTTCATTATATATATATAGTACCGTATGAATTAGGATCAGTAGCGCACACAGAAATTTTTTAAGGGAGGGGGTGAAATTTCCCTATTTTTGTATCATGCTCCAATACACCACCCAGTATATTCTTTTGATTTTGTCGATTGTAGAGAACAAAGAACAGTAAAAAATTAATTATTGAATGATTAATTAGCATTAATTAATAATTAATTATTAATAACAAATATTTAATTGAATTTTACGTACTATATACATAGGATTATAATCAATCGAGGGATTTGTGGGGCAGACCCGAGGCCTTCCCCCTTATGTGCGCCACATATAAAATTGCTTTAAGAATATTACTATAGTAGGTATTATTTAAATGCAATATTTTGGTAAAAAATGAAGAAAAAATGACATATTTTCAAAACATTCTTAATGAAAAATGCTTCTAAAATAATAACATACTGTCTATAAATAGCTAAGACTTCAATACAAGGCCTGAATTAGGATTTTCAAAAGGGAGTATTTAGAAGGAGATTGATTCATATTTTAATATAAAAGAGTAGAGAAATTATAACAAAAAAAAACACCGATTATTATTTCGTTTCATAGTAGCTCTGAAAATCGTGCGAATTTTTCAAAAATCCTAGTTCAGTCCCTGTAGAGTAGTCTTAGGTGTAAATAAGCAAAATAATGTTATTATAGATATATTTTCCATACAAAATGAGTTTCCTCAATGTCACTTTTTTATCATTTTTTGCAAAAAAATTGTGTTTAAATAATTTTTTATTGTAAAAAAATTCCTTATTCTAAAAAAAATTCCTGAAATTTAATATTTCTAAAAAAATTCATGTGTATGTTCTAAATTAAATGCATTAAATATAAAAAAAAAATCTTTTTTTTTTCAAAATCATGATTTTGAACGTAATTAGATACCTTAAGTAAAAAGTCTCGAAATATTTAATATAACATAACCGCTAGTTTTTTTAACACAGTATATTTTCGTTTTTCTTGATATCTTATAAGATATAAGCTTGTAAATCATTACAAATAACATTAAATTTCTAAATATAATTTAAAAACATATACATGAACTAAGTAAGAAACAAAGACAGTAATAAAGAAAAACTAAAATATTTCAAATTTATTTTTTGAAATATTTATATTTATTCTATCACTAAAAAAGGGGAAGAATGATTAAAGAAAGAAACAATAAAATAACTATTAGGTTTATAAAAACCATTAGTATGCAACTGAATTTCATGGTCACAAAATGAATGATAATTTAAAATGTACAATTATCCGAAAGCACAAAATTGTAAATAAAGCTCTTAAACACGCACACCTAGTATGTGAGTATAAAATTCTGTAAACAATGAAAAAGAAAATAAGAACGATCTGCATAGCATTCATAAAGTTAATAAACAATGAATTGTCATTGTTAAACAACAACTAATATTTCAAAAGCCTTCCAAATAATCAATAAAAAAAATTTCCAATTCTTTTATTAGAAATAAAATGAAAAATGTTTAATAATCTCATATCTAAGCAATTAAGTTATCTTTAATAAAATTAAAAACATCCCCCTCTAATGACTTTTTTAAAAGCCAAATACCGTAAAAATTATTAATTATACAATTTAGATTAATGTTTTGATCTAACAACATCTTTTGTAAATATTTTGTATTACATAAATTTCTTGTTTTGTTGTAGAGAGTATAAAGCTTTAAATAAGCAATTCTTTAAATGATATGGAAAAGAAGTAATGAAAACTAATGCTTATTTGATCAACAACAAAAAAAAATTTAGTAATATATGCAAATATTATATTCTTCATTGAAATTAAATGAATGAAATGAATATATATTTTTAAACTTTTGCTTAATAAAGAGTGTAGTGCCAATTTCCGAAGAAAAAAAGTTGTTTTTATTTTACTAAATGATATATATAAATATAAAAGTATCGCATTTTTAGAGGATCAATTCATATAGACCCCATTTACATGATTATCTTAACCATGTAAAAGCTGGTTAGATATTTATTGGTTTATTGATAGATTTCTAATGAATGCTGACAAGAATTGTAAGAAATTTTAGTATTCTATAGAAAAAAAGTTCTCTTGTTTATTTAAAATGTGCTGCTTTTCTCCAAATATAATGAATGGGTTACATGAAATGCAATAGAAATGGGAAAAAGAATGTATAATTGATGCAGTAATAGAAATTTAAAAATTTAATCACATGTTTATGGTTGCGTGTATCAGGGTGATAAAAGAAATCTTCTTAATACAAAAATTTGGTTTTGTTCACCTACATATTCAAATATACGATATATCACAAAGAAAATTATCCAGAAACAAGATGAAATGTAAAAGGTACAGGAAGATTATTAATTGTAAAAATGTTTTAAAGAAAACTGTTACTGTTATGACTATTAGTTATTTTAAAATGACTTTATAAACCTTAAAATTTTGGAAAGAGTTAATTATAACTTTTTTATAATTATTTTACTAATTTATGCTTAAAATTGAAACTAAGTAGGTAAACAAAATATTTAGTTTATTAAAAAAAAATTTTTTTTTTGAAGAAAGTTTCACAGTTAAGTTGATTTTGCTTTGTTACTGATGCAAGCAAAGAATTCACTGGTTAAATAGCTAAATACTCTTTTTCTTGATTTATGATTTATTCTCTATGTGATTAATAATACTTCACTTAAAAAATAATTGCAAAGAGCCTTGTAAATTATTGCGAGATGTCTAATGTACAGAATAATTTCATTTTCTTGTGTTTATCAATTATATATTTATAGACATCAATTATATTTATCACATCACACTGAAAAGCATTTAGAAATTTAATACTTTGAAAATATAAATTTTAAAATAAAAAAAATATTTAATATTTTCTACGTACAGTCATTTCCAGAAAATAATTTAAAGCATCAAAATAGAGTCACTGTTATTAGAAATCCTCTAAACAGCTTAAAAATATATTTTAATGCTTCTTTTACAGAAAACTCAAGTATGATATTTTTTAGCCATAGATACTTTACGGTTAATAATTTCATCTAATTCATATAACGAAATAAAGACTTACAACACTCAATAAAAGCATAACGTTTTGATAAAAATACTGATTTTTCCCCCATAATTTTACATGAATATTTCTCTTCAGGTAACACATAAAATGTTCTTTTGCACTAAATTATTTCCATTTTTTTTATTTGTTTATAAAAAAATGCGTATTTCATTTCGCTATTTTTTACTGCTTTACTTTTTTTAAAAGTGATTCAAATGGTACAAAATTGCTTTTATTATTAAATTATAATTGGAGTATATTGTAAAGATTTGTACTAGAACGAAAATGAATTATTTTGAAAGATTATAAGAGTAAATGGGGAGTATAATGAATGAAAAAGATATGTGATAACTATGGGAAGCAATCGGACGCTAAACATTTTTGGTTAAATAGTTTAATATGAATTTAAATATTACAATTACAAACATTAAAGAATATTAACATTTGGAGCTACAATAAATACATTAATGGAAACTACAATATTTAGCATTTCACAATATAAACGAGGACATTGGCTCTACATGATGTTAATGCCTCGTCAGCAACATTTTCACTGATGGTTTCTGAAATTGTCCGCCAGAGGTCGTTGTCCACATATTGGTTTCTTACATAACTAATTATTAAATGGTAGCAGGAAGGGGGATTTGAGTACCTTAAATAATATGTGTTTGTGAAAATATGACGTAGTTTTCTGTTGCACTAAAAAAGCATATCTCGTGCTCATTAGCGCACACAAAAATTTTTCAAGGGGGGGGGGGCTATGGTCGAAAGTCCCCAACTCGTATCATATCTCAAGATAACGCTAATTGATTTTTCTGATTTGTTCAATTTTGTTAACAAAAAGCAGTTAAAAATAAATTATTGACTTAATAATTAGCATTAATTAATAAAATAAATTGTTAATTACAAGTACTTATTAAATTTTACGTTATATATATATAGGATTATCATCAATCGAAAAAAACTCAAGGACTTTAAGGGGTGTCCAGACCCCTAGGACACCCCCCTTGTGTGCACCACTGCTCGTGTTATTCAAAACTAAAATATTCCATTTAACATGTATATATATATGTATGTATAAATATATATATATGTGTGTGTGTGTGTGTGTGTGTGTATGTGTGCGTGTATGTGCGTGTGTGTTCTTTTCTACATGTTTAACTTTTTTAGGGGCGGTGCTTGCATAAGGAAACCACCTATTCATATATTTCCTTCGAGCATAAAAATCAGAGCAGTTAAGTAAATTTGTTTCTGAAAGTGAAAGAGCTAATTTCAAAGTAAAATTTCTTCAGCTTGAATTAAATATAAAACTTCTATAACGCGTATAACTTATACACTTGACTTTAAATAAAACATTTGAAAGAAATCTTATTTTTATTTTCTGCTACTTATATTTAAATAGCATAAACTAAATATACTATGAGCATAATTTTTATTTAAAATGGTGTTCAATCTTCGACTCGTAGGATTTCTTATCAAAAGACCCTTTTCAGATTTTATCAAGTTGAATTCCCTACACAAAATTAGTTATTATATAACATAATTTACTGAAGATTTACTGATCACTAAATTTGAGTGTGTGTAGCATTCAACTGTATTAATGGTGTTTTTTTTTTCTCTGAATTTTTCTGTTGTGAAGTAAGAGTCACAAAAATGAAGCGCGTTTTTTAGACGGTAATTAGTGTGGTTTACTTCTTTTGATCCGAAGGATTTTTGTGCCCTCGATTTATTTTTTCGTCGCTGCCTCTTAAGGTTCTGTTCTGTGCCACCCCTTCCCCTAGACCCTCTTCCTTTTTCCCAACCGCTCCGGTTCTTTTCGGCACATTTAACTCCTGTTTTTCACTTTCAGTTCATTTCTCATGTGGTTAAGGACATGCTCTTGTCATTCACGATCGCCGGTTTTGCAGTGTGATGCGCCGAAGAACCGCCGCTTCACAAAAGAAAAGGAGAGCAGAAGCGAAAAAAATATAGTAAAAGAAAGGAAGCGAGGGAAAAGAACTAAAAAGAAATACAAAAAGGAAAAAAAAAGGAGAAAAGAAAGAGTTGGAAAAGAGAACACCAAGCGAAAGCGGACACACACATACATACACACTGAAGCAAAAAATGTAAGAAGAAAAACCAAAATTTTCTCGAAGAAGTGAAAAAAAAGAAGATAGGGAAAAAAAGAAGATTCTAGTGAAAAAATAAAATAAATACGATAAAAGTAACAAAGGAAAAACAAAATAATAATGAAAGATAGAGAAGCATAAAAAATAAATAAGGAGCTTACATCGGAAGAGTCGCTAAAAGAAGTTAAAACTTACACACACAATCTTACCTTAGTTTTTGTTCCCTAATGCGGCATTGAACATTGCATTTTTTGGTTGGTTGACTGAAAGGGAAACGATGAAAAAAAAAGTTTTTCTCAAGGTAAGAAAAAGATGACATTAAATAAAAAAAATATTGCGTCAATGATCCTTCCGAAGAGAAAAAAAAAATTAGTCCAAACGCTATTATATTTTTTCAGCAGTCATAATATAGTTAGTGGCCAGCCTGAGCTCAATTAATGTTCCAGGGGTTTGCAACAATTGTGATTAGTACACGCGATTGCACAGCAAAATTAACCTAAGTCTTACGCAACGTTGCTTCGTGTGAGGGAGGTTCTCGTAGTGTTTTTTAATCTAACACGCTGTATCACTACTCTCGGTAAATTAATGTTTTTCAACCATAGTAATTAATTTTCATCAGTGACAACTCTCAGAGCCGTTTAAGTGATGATCATGCTTTATTCTTCGCGGTTACAAGATTTGCTAAATTAGTCTCCCACAGCTACAACAAAAAAAAAGGAATTTCTTGTTTAATATTACTTGCCTACTGAAGCGATGGGATCAAGACACGTACAAAGTTCGGAGAGGCCAGTAATTATTTTTTATACATGTATTGTTCAATGTTCTTTCTATATTAATAATAATCCATCATTACTCTTTCGTGAATTTAATGGATTTTAATAAATTATATATTGTCATCACTATAAATAAAATTAAAATGTTAACCTAATATAATATAAATATAATGGGAAAAAAACTTCTTAAGTTTCAAACCCAAACTTGCATAAAATAGCCTTTTAATGAAATGTGGGTTTTGTAAATTAATTTACTGTAAAATCCAGCGTATAACGCGCAGATATACTTTCAAACTGCAATTTTTAATTTTAAGGTATAACGCGTACCTCCTTTTTAATGAAGAAACCTGAAAGGCACATGAGCAATGTTCTTAGGTTTTGAAGGGGAGTTGGAAAGGTAAAATTTTTTTAAAAGGTGAATTTCAGGTTATTGCATTTTTAAATTCTTCAGCTCATTACCTTTCCAAAAATACCTCATTTTTATCTCTAACTTAATTAGAAGTACTAAAATTTTGTTTTTAAAGAATCGTCTAAACGCGAGTCACCGATTTAAATGGACAGAAAAAAGGTAAATATTGCACTTCCTCTTGGGTCAGCTTGAAGTTTGACGTCATTTTTTAAAATTTCTTTAGGGCATATTATGAAACGGATGGGATCTCGCCTCCTACGTTTCAAAGCAAAAATGAGGGGGCAAAAATTATCAGATGGCAAAGCATTATGTGACAAAAATAGATTAACAGAAGCAACTATTGATCAATTGCAAACTATATTATGGTCTTGCCATTCGAAGAAATTTATCAAATGTAAAGTGTATGAAACAAGCTATATGGGCAATATTTCTTCACAAAATATCTACGGATAAAAATCCACAGCATGGATTTTGTCCATCAGGTCTTGACACATGATGTCAGTGTAAGAAGGCTCAATTAGAAAATAAACTTTATCTCCACAAACATAAACTTCCAGTTGCTGTTGTTGAAGCCATTGGGACTATTTTTAGGGACCTTTCGGATCCAGAATTATTGAAAAAGTGCTTGCATGGAAACACGCAGAATAAGAATGAAAGCATTAATAATGTTATTTGGTCTCGTGTCCCCAAAAAGACATTTGTGCACATAGAAACACTTTCCTTTGGTACATATGATGCTATTGCATCCTTTAATAAAGAGAATGCAACAAAGCTGGATATTTTTTAAAAAACTTAACATAGAGCGAGGATATTATGCGACATGCTGCATGGAACATCTCGACAAAGAGAGCAGTACAAGGGTAAGATATGCCAATTTACAGAAAACTAAGGAGACTAGAAAAGTAAAAAGACTTAAAAGAATGAAACAAGAAGATGAAAATTTAAAAAATGCTGAAAATTTGGAATATGGAGCTGGAATGTTTTGATAAGGTAACTTTATTTATAAAAATGTGTTTTTCTCAAAATGTCACTTTTGAAGGTTCGATGTACCTTTTCTCAGAAAGTATATATCTGATGTCAACAAAACTTACATGATACATTCTTTATATATTCTAGTATATACTGAAATGAGCTTTTAGCAAAATTTTGTATACATTTTTTTTTATAATTTTTTTTCTGTCGAAAAACACTGTTTTCTCACTGTACATCAAATAAAAAAAATTTAAAGAAAAACTAATAAAAATTTCAAAAAAAGCTCATTTCAGTATGATATTAGATGTATGCTTAACGTGCAAAAAAAATTTGGGGATTGTATTTCCAACAGGTTTTTAGAAAAGGTACATTGAAAAAGCCCTTTTTAACATTATCAGTATAGAGCGTTCCGATACCCCTGAAGTCATTTTTTCGAAGTATTATTCCAAGCTTTAGAAAAAAAATAGTATATTTCTAGAACTACAACCCTTAAAGTTCATAAAGAATGTCATTTCTTTTCTACAAACAGTATTTCGATATATACAGGAGTCTTAATTTTTTTCTTTGCTCATCTCTTTTTTTATTTTTAAAGCTCTTATTTTTATACCCTGCGTATAACGCGCATCTTATTTTTCGATATTATTTTTGTGTTAAAAGTGCGCGTTATACACCAGATTTTACGGTATTCATAAGTAGGATTTTTTGTTACAAAAGAATAACTTTTTTTATATTCGCTAGTGCAAAGTCCACTTAACACAAAGAAATGTAAAAAATTAAGCAAAAAATTGTTTGCCAAAAGTAAAATGTTTTGAATATCTTGCACTAAACTTACAATTAATAATGCATGCATGTATTCTAAGGTACGAAAACGAGTGAGTGAAAGTTTATTGACGTCGCACTAAAAAGGAACACTAGGGTTATTGGCAAAAAAACCTCGTAATTTTGAGCCTCGTTTAATTGACAAGGAAGAGAACTGATCTAGCACCTTTCTTTCCAAACAACCACACCACCCGAATGGGAGGACTTTGAGCATCGATAAATTTAATGTTCATCACCCCCCCCCCTCCCTCTCTGCATGGCGGAAGGTTCATAAACGAATCTACGGTTAGCATATTTTTTTATCACTAATTTAACACACAAGGAATTCAGTTCATTTTGAAAAATTTGAAAGCGCTGTCACAATTAAAGCTTGCATTAAAAGATTTATAATAAGAGATACACAATATGGGATGATCAGCAGCAATAAAAACAATTAAGATATCATGAATTGCGTCCATACTTAAACAGATTTTATGAATTCAAGAAAAAATCGGTGTGGATAACAGTAGGAAAAAAAAATTTTTTTTTGCCGTAATGTATTAGTTATAGAATATGTATGTTCACTTAGATAATATGCATCATACAATCTATTGAATAAATGACAATGTACTTGGGAATTTTGAACTCGATTTTGATGTATCCTCAAATTTTATTTTAAAAAGATCTATTAATAAAACAGATATTTAAAAAATAATTCTTAAAAATTACGAATTTATATATTAAGAAAAATTAATTTTCCCTTTTTAAGTAATTATTAAAAATCGCTTATATCCTTTCTTGATTAAAAAAGAACTTAGTATAATTAATTATAATTTTCATTAAATACATAAAATAGTTTAAAAATTAGTTTCTTCCATTAAATACTTTAAATCATTCTTTCAATCAATCCAATTTGGGTGCACATTTATAAGTTACTGTTTTACAGTAATATATTTTAATTATTCCCTTTTTACTTAATTATTGTAATATCACAAAATGAAAAAGTACCTGTATTATCTATATTTCTCAAAAATATTTCATTCAAAGTAATGAATATAAAAAATTTTCTTCTACAAAATATAATTTATTCTGTTTTTAAAGAAATAAAAATGAATCTGCATTAAATGTTATTCGAGTATGTAAAAAAAATTGAACTAGTTTAGACGTCATTCGTTGAATAATCTTTCGTATTTTTACACAGACATTACCTCAAGAAAGATATATATAGCAGCTTTGAAATAGCCATAAGCCATGCGCTGAGTGAGTAAGGTTTTCGGTGTGGGACACAAAACAGGCAAGCTGTGCATAACCATTTGTTGAAGTCGATCAGTATGTCCATGTGTCAACGGAAAAAAGTCATATTTCTCTTCAAGGTTTTGTTCAGAACTGCTTGAAGTTCCCTCGCACAGTATAACAACTTTGACACCAACTGTGATTTCTCAGCTACAAAAAGACAAATGCTTGACTCGTGTTTTAGAACTTGTTCATTGTTAAATAGGCTCCCCGCTTATCTTACATGTGAAAAGCTCCATCACTGACAAATATAGTCGGACCTAGTTATTATGTTTTATCAAAAGCAGAAACGAGTCAAAAAGTTCTTTGTTCGGGACATCGGGTAAATGTTTAGTTGGACGGATGGGGTCTCCACCCAAATTTTGAATATCGTCTCTACTTTGAAGTTCGCCGGAAAATATGAACTGAGCATTCAACAATAAGTTTACAGGTGTGTCAACCAGTTATATGTGTAGATAGATCCAGAAAAGATTTCTGGGGGTGTTGTAAACCCTAAGCAGGTGTGAAAATTGTCAAGAATTAGCACGTATAGCAAAACCGCATGTTGTTTTCTATAAAATAGTGCATGCTACTTTAACTTTCTGATTGTAAATTTCTTAACGGCTATACACCTCCAAATCAGTGAAAAAATAAAATGCGCTGTCTGAAAGAAAACTGCCTAGTCTTTGGTTTTGTCATATAAAAATAATAATGTATTTTCAAGAGTAAAAATTGAGTTTTGTCACTATTATCATGCTATGTAAATAGCTCTGAAGGATTGCCTTTGAATTATGTAAACCTGTTATAAAAATAATTTCGTATCCAGTTAAAAGTATCTAAAAATATAAATATTGCTGAATATTCCTTACTACATTTAAAGACTTTCTAATAGTATTAATAAATAATTGATTGGTACCTTAATATAAGCAGGAAATTTAGTTAACATTTAATTGAAGATTTCTGTGGAATAATTAATGGACGATGTTTTTTGGTAAAAAAGCAAAATTCAAGTTAATTTAGACTAAAGCAAAATTATTCCTTTTTTATTTATTGTAAAATTAATATTTAAATCAATTCAGGAACTTTTTTAATTCTAAAAATAGCATAGTCAGATACAGTGAAGTTAGACAAGCAATGTATAAAACAAAACAAAAATTACATGCATATTATATGTTAGATATTTCATTGAAATGGTACTTTATATTTAAATATATTGGTACAATTTTGTGTTATTTGCAAAAATTTTTAAAATATTGCAAATTTATTTCATTAACCAATACTATAATTTGATCTTAAAAAATTTAATAAATTAAGCTCCAAATATATATTTGTTCATTATATATATAATATTGATGAGATTTATAGAAAATAATTAGAGTTATTTTTAAATATTGAATTTTGGTTCATATATTTACTATTTTATTTCTTTTTCATGAAATGTTGATTTTCTTACAAAATTTCCAAAATTCTTATTTATATACAATTAAAAATGCTCTAGCAAAATTAAATAAACACAGAGAAATTCACGAAAAAAGTATATTGCGTAGATGTTAGTTATTAATTAATTTTATGTGTGTGCAAAACCACGATACATAATTCATGATACATAATAATAAAGTTGAAAGCCATTGCTTTATTACAGGGAAATTATCTAGTTATTTTTTGTAACTAACTTTTTAAGGCAGTGTCATAGACGAATGTTGTGAATTATCTAAAGTTTAATTACACATTTTAACAGGATTTCGGATTTAAATTTTTTTCTATTAAAAAAGATATTTCTCGGTTATTTTATCTTATATCTTGTTATATTGTTTAATACCAATCTATAATTTTAATACACAAGGAATTAAATATTTTTAAATTAAAAAGTATCTTATTTGATTCTTTCAAATTAAATGGAAGACGCATTGAAAAATTCAACTAATAAATATAAATTGTAGATTTCATAATAAAATAGAACTGAATAAACAACAATGAAATTAATTAAACAATGGAGTATTTTCCACATCCCTTTACAAAGGAAACTGTAGTTCAAAAAATAACTTCTCGTTTAAAATTACAAAATAATAAATCCAAGTCATTATATAAATTATTCCATATTCTAATGAGAATTGCTTTAAATTTCTATACAGTTTTATCGAATATATTTCCACGTTATCAATTGTTTTTTTTTATTGCGTCAAGTATACGCTGGTGAATAGTTAATTGAATTCCCTCCCCAAGTGGTTTAAATAGAATTTTATATACAGTCCCTTTACTGTGCTTGAATGCTTCTGTAAGACAAAGACGAGTAAAAAGAAAACGAAGAAAGACACTACCCCCTTACAATCTGGGACCTCAGGTGGTGTAGCGTGAATTTCAGAAAATCCCTTTGCTTTGATCCAAGGCCTTTCAGAAAAGCGTTAGCGTGGATTACTGGTTGCAATCGAGCTTTCATCGTAAGATTCAACCAAAATCTTACTCTTCGGTTTTTCTTATTTATTCCTATCTTTATTTTCCCAACGATAGCTCACTTTTTTTCCCTACGATCCTTTTTTTTTTTTTTACCGGAGGGTCTTTTCTTACCTCTTCTTTCTTTTTGTCCTAAAATATTTCTTTTTCTTCCCTTGTACCGCAATTTTTTTCCCCCTCGGATACAATAAAGTTGCTCGATATTTTTATTAAATGGATAAATTACTCCAGCACCTTTAGACATTTTGTTACATTCGTCTATCTTTCCATTAGTGAAGTTAAAGTTGTGAGTTCTTAATTTTTTCTCGGGATCTCTTTATAAAATACCTGAGAGTTACAATTCCACTACATCAATATAATACATATTGAAATTAGAATAAAATTTAAAAAGTATTAAAATATTGGAATTTTTAAAGGGTGTTTTCATTTAATATTAAAGAGTTGACCCTTAATTTGGAGAACAATATTAATTAGAGAAATGCCTCAATATTAATATAAGCTTCATTGTTATAGAATATCAGTTCGTTTATTGTATAGTGTTATTAAAATCTATAAGAAATGTTATTTACGTAAATATGTAATTTTTCTCTTTTATGGATAAAATAAAAATTCCAAGTTACATTATTCTACATAAGACAAACGTGGAACATATTTTATATATAACATATACAAGAAAAAATGGATTGATTCTAAGCAAAAGTGTTAGTTATAACAGAAGTTGTTGCTATCTAGTGGAGCACGCAAGGGAGGGTCCCGGGTCCGGACCCCGATTGATTATAATCCTATGTAAAGCACGTAAATTTAATTAAATATTTATTATTAATAGTAGTGCACACAAAAATTTTTAAAGAGAGGGTTCTATGGTTGAAAGTCCCTCAACTCGTATCATACCTCAAGACAATACCAATTGATTCTTCTCATTTTGTCGATTTTGCTAACAAAAAACAGTAAAAAATAAATTATTGAATTAATAATTAGCATTAATTAATAAAACAAATTGTTAATTACAGGTAATTAATTAAATTTTACGTTATATATATATATAAGATTAACATCAATCGAAAAAACTCAAGGACTTTTAGGGGGGGGGGAGTCCGGACCCCTAGGACACCCCTTTGTGTGTGTCACTGGTTATTAACTTTATTAATTAATGCCAATTATTTATTCAATAATTTACTTGTTACCGATTTTTGTTCCCGACAATCGACAATATCAAAAGAATATGTTTGGAGGCGTATTTGGATATGATACAAGAATGGTGGACTTTTGACCTTGGACCCCCTTCCCATGAAAAATTTCTGCGTGCGCTACTGTTGCTATCTATATGCTAGTGAAATAATATAGTATTAACCCCAATACAATGTTCAACTTCAAAAAGGTCTCCAAATTGCTTTGGAATATTATTTAATATTAGAAAAGATATCTTTGACGATATAACAGAAGGAAAAGTATTGTTCTGTATGATTTCAGAAGAAAAATACATAGTTGGTTGATTGATTGATTATTAACGTCCCAACCTACGAACCAACACAAGAGTCCAAAAAACTTAGATTGGAAAATTTCTTACTTAATCCGAATTTCACATTATATATTTAAAGGAAATTACACTTTTTAAAAATAAATTTGTAGTTTCCGTAACTAGCAGTTTATATATAGCCGGTTGATTGATTGATTAGTAACATCACACTGCGAAACAACACGAGGGCTATTGGCGATGAACCACGTAATTTTGCACCATGATCAAGTGATGCTGCCAACACCTGAATTGGCCCTACACTCCTGTGTATTTCTAAGCTACACGGACTTGAAGACATAGAGCTTCGATAGGTTTAATGTGAATCAGCCCTTCTACATGGAGAATCTTCATTAGAACTAAACTCGAACCAACGACTAATTAAGAGTCTGAGTGAGAGAGAGAGAGTGAGTTATATTAAAATTCCCACTATATAAAACAACAAGAGGGCTATTGGTGACGGACCTCGTAATTTTGAACCTTGGCCAAGTGACGTGGATGACACCTGAGCTGGCAGCCACCTCCAAGCTACCACACCACGCCGACGGAAAAACGTTGAGCTTGAAAGATTTAACAGGCATCAGCCCCCTCTACAACGGAACTACTAAATCTTTCAGTAAAGTTAAAGTCCGAAGAGTCATCACAAAATTCTGTGATGCTCCTAAATATCTGTTAACAATTCTAATTTTGAAAGATATCAGTGGCGCACACAGGAGTTTTTCAAGGAGAGGGGGTCCAGGATTGAAATTCCAACATCCTCGTATCAAACCCCGATACGCAGTCAAACATATTATTTTGATTTTATCAATTGTTAAGAACAATAAACAGTAAATAATAAATTATCGAATAAATTGTTAGCCTAAAGTGATAAAATAACTTATTATTAACAAGTACTTAATTAAATTTTACGTACTGTATACATAGGATTACAATCAATCGAAAGAAAAAAATCAAAGGTGAGGGGGTTCCGGACCCGTGAACCCCTTCTTTGTGTACGCCACTGAAAAACATCTATCTGCTTTCCAATATATATTGATAAACAGCAGTAAATTTAAAAATAAATATAAATATAAATAAAAAATTTTAAAAAAACTTTCTTCTTTGAAGATACAATCGGTACCTGTTCGAAAATTTAGTTAATGTTTTTTTATACTTAACCCCAACTTTTGCATAGTACATTTTATCAGAAATGGTATTTTTTCGTTAAGTTATTAATAGTTTAGCAAGTTACAAACATTAATTTGATATTTTTTATTCAAATTTAATTTCATAAAAAATGTTGTTAGCATATTGTTCTTTGTAAAATAAATGCTTCCTTGCCATTATTTCTTTAGAGTAAAAAAAGAAACATGCCTCTTTTGCAGTTTACGTCTACCCAAAAAGCCATTTATTTATATATTCATAATAAAAGATGTTGAAACATTCACATTGACGTTAGTTTCTCAATTTTTCTCCTAAATATGTATTACATAAGGCTTCGAAAAGAGTAAATGTACAAATTATTGAAGCTATTTAAAAAACGATTTCAAATATTGCTCATGCAGTCTTCGATGAGAAACTTGGAATGAAATTAACTTTTTAATAAGCATTTTTACTGAGATTACTTTCTAATTAAATTTTTGAGTGTAGAATACTAAAACATGTAATAGATATTTAATGTTTGGTCTGTAGTATTCGAGTAAAGGTTTGTTCAAATAATCTCGGGATGATAAAACTCTCGTTCAGCAGAATTTTATTTCTTGAGCCCCAGATTGCTGAAAAGGATGGCATTTTTCTCAAACGCATTAGTTTTCACTTTTGTTGAATGAAAAAACGCTGATAAAAACATTTCTAGCTGAATTAAATTCATTTTAAAGCAGTTACAAAAAAAAATTTAACAATTTTGCTTCGCTTGGGATTGTAAGCAAGTTTAAAAAAGCATTTCTTCGGGAAAAATTCAATTTTCCTTCCCTTTGTACTTGCTATCTGGTTTGTAAAGCAAGCTTTGAAATAACGATTGCAAGTAGAATAGATCAATACTAAGTCTTAAAAAATGTCGCATTTCTTTAATTTCTTTCTTATTTTTTTCCTTCCAATCTAAACCTTTCTTTTCATATTTGGGTTTGAAAATAGGCTTTAAATAGTAACAGAAGAAAATATATTTTCTTCTCTAAGCTGAATAAACCGTTTTTATTCAAGAGAAGAAAAATGAACTGTTAAGTTTTGTTGTTATAAATAGTTTTCTGGGATATACTTATATTTTAAACGATAATTGAATTGCACTACCTCGGTCAATACTTAAATTTATTTGTTGCTGTCTATAAAATTACTTATGTTATTTATCTAACTGTGTCTCGTAGAAAAAAAGAGACAAATGTTATTTCTAAGCTAAATAGAAAAAGGTACTATACGAGTAGATATCTTAATAATATTTACAAAACATAACTAGAAATTATTAATATCCTGTGTATGAAAAAAATTGGTAGCAAACTTTATTTTTAATTTTTTCCCCGCAATAATAAACAATAATTGCTTAATTTCTTGGGTCCCTATATTATTCATGTGTAAGTATTCTCATTACGTATCGTTTTATTCTTTTTGATTTTGATATCAAATAAGTATGTAAGTCAGTCAGTAAGAAAACAAGTAAGTAAATAAGTAAGTAAGGCTTAATTTCTTCAAAATTTTATTAAAAATAAGATATTCCACAAGAGATAATTTTGTATAAACATTAAGGGTCAAATCAGTTAAGTGATAAAAATTTAAGAAGGCATTTCTATACATTGCTTCAACTAAAAGGAATAAAAAATTATTAAGCGAAGATAAAAAATAAACTCGTTCTTAATTAAATTATTTAAAATGCTATTTAAATCATTTTATTTTATTTTAAGTTGTAATAAGTAGTATATTACAGTCTATGTGTGCTTACGTGTGTGGGATGAACACATTTCATTAAAATTTAAACGATTATTTGCTTTAAGTCTGTTTCAAGATCGTACTAACTTACCATGCTTATCCGCTTTCAATATATGTTGCAATACATATGAAAATAAATAAGGGAATTTATACTTGAAAAACAAGAACTTGTTTGAATTATCCAAACTAATTATCTGGGCAATATTTATAGAACAATAAACATTTTTTTTTATGAATAAATTTAAGATTTTATAAAAAGTAAAATTATCTTCTGGGAGTGTTCCTTCATTTGAAAACTTCATAATTCAAAAATATCGAAATTAATACGGATATCATAATTATTAAGTTTTGTATTTCTATTCAATCGCATTTTCTTACTGCATTTTTATATAAAGGCTTCAAAAAATATGTAATTGATATAATATTTAAATACATTTAAAGAACATGTTCCTTATGTTATTTTAATTTATTTAAAACTATTCAAAACAACCTCTAAACATCTTAAAACTACTGAAATAGCTTTACAATTAAAATATTTTCATTCATTTATCATAATAAAAAGAACAATCACCCTAAAAAATCTTTAAAAGAAATCGTAATCATTTATCTTTTCCTACGATATCAAATAAAACTTCTCAAAACTTTAGAAAAAGAGAGTGAAAATATGTACTTAGTCTTACTATTATTGATAATTTTATCATTTCTCAAACATATATGAAAGAAAAATGTATTACGTTAAGAGAAAGAGAGTTACTGCATAATGAACTTTTCCACAATCATAATGCTCATCTATAAACTTATTACCATTTAATTAAAAACTCAATGTGAAAGCAATTATGTAAATGACGCGAAAATCGGATATTCAGATGCTAGCGAGGAAACCACTGTATATAGATATAATGCTGGATAGCCTTTATATATATTTATATACAGAAAGAGAGAAAGCAAGGAAAGAGATGAAATTTTTTTTCCCGCCTTGGTTTAATTTTTCCCAGTACCTGTCGAAAACATCCGCGGCAACTCAATCATCTTCAGGCCAACCATATGGGGAGATATTACAAGGAGGTTGGAATAAAGAAACTCCCTTAAAAAAAGGTTGGGGAAAAAACTAAATTATTATTAGACGAATGAAGAAAAAGCATATAACGATGAACTAATATTCGTTTTAAATAGCATGTAAGTAAATAGTGAAAATTGATAATTAGTTATTATTTGAGGGAGTTGCGTATTTAAAAAGATTGACTTATTTGAAAACTGTTATTTGGAATGTTTTTATGAATTATAGTTAGTTTTAAAAAACGTTTATTAATTTTTAGCTGTACTTAAAATAGTAATAATTAATAACTGTCAGGAGTATCCAGGACCTTCTAAGAATGAAATCGGATATTTTCTCACATATAATGCACATGTTTTAATAAATACCCGAGAAAATATTTTGTAATATTCCCTTGTTTTCTAGATGAAGTACGTATCTACTATTGAAGAAAGTTTTCATTGCTTCAATTTCTTTTGTTTTGTGTTTCAACTACTATATATACAAGAGAATGTAAGAAATTATAAACCAATGTTAAATAATTTGTGATTTTTTTTAATTAATAAAATTAAAAAAAGTTCTAATATATGTTTGAAGTTATCTAGAGTTCTGATATAGGTATTATTTTAAAACTTTTCAGAAATCTTCTGATAAAATAATAAATGAAAATCTTAAATGAAACACAGATTATAATCTAAAAAATTATGCTGTCAGTGGGGTTTTGGTAGGCTTTATCTTTTTGCATCTAATTAATTAAATTTTTTCATTTCTTAGATCTATAATTACTTACATATCTCTTAAAAAATATGGTTTAAAATTTTGAAAAGTTGCGTGGATTTAAATAGCACTAAGATAACGTAAATGTGTTTCTGGATCTCTTTTAAATGATGCTTTTTTTGGAGTTTAAAAATTGCTGAAATTTTTTGATAAATTATATTCCTGTGATACTCAATAATTCAAGAGCATTTCTGACTTAAAATTTAAAAATTTCTTATGATCTAACATGATAAAATCACATAAATTAGGACCTTTTTACACGATTCTCGACTATAAATTTCTAGAATAATATTGAAAATTACAAAATTTTATCGAATTTGCATTCACCTTAATCGGATATTTACTATAAAAATTCTATGAAATAAAATAATAATATAATAATATTTTGCAGGAATTTTACTAACATACATGATGGCTGATTTTTCTGGGGGAAAATGTCAGCAGTAAAAAATTATTTTTTAAAAGTGGGTATTTCAATATATTTACACACACAGACTGCCTTTTATCAAAATTTAAAACGTGAGGGTTCTTAAGTAAAATTTTGAAATGTGATTCTAAATCAAGAATTCTTAACCTGGGGTGCAATCATCCTTAGGGATGCGAGATTAAAAAAATTAAAAGAGAATAAATTAAATTATAAACAAAGAATCATTCTTAGATGCATATAATAATACTACAGCTAAAATCCCGACTTCTAAAGGGGGTTTCCACAAGGCAAAATGTGCAAAACCTCTGTTCTAAATGACTAACAATAGAAACCCGTAGATTTTTTAAACGATGTTATAAAACTCCCAAGAGAGGGTACTTATATTTACATTTTCATTCATTATATTTATTCTTACGTTTAACAGAATCTTAAACAATTTTTAACGGTTAATAATAGCGGCTTTCAAAGAAAAGGGAAGATAAATAAATAAGAAAAAAATTAAAGATCTCCATGATGGATGAGACTTAAATTAATGTATACTATCTCTCCAAAACTAAAAAACTTCATTCAAGTCATTTTTTGTTAGCAGAACCCTTAGATTTATAGCATACATCATAGAACGTTCAACCAAAAATGAAGAGTAAAGCAAAAAAGTTGTACCAATTGTCACGGATGGCAATTACGGCGATAAGACATAGGGTTAACAGACCATACGTCATACACAGTGTCAACCAGGCCCCTGCTTGGGTTTTGTTTGGGCAAGCAAGACGAAGAGCATCCATCATCCTGTGGTAAACACTAGAAGTCTCAATAATAACGCATCCCTAAAGTTTCATCCCCATCCTCAACAAAATATTAAAGAAAAGGAAAGCTAAATGAATTTTCGAGATCATCTCAGACTGATGCAATAAATCATGGCTTCTTTTCAAGCGTATCTCTAACGAAACGCTTGCGCCAATATATTTGTTTTCAATTTTATTGCTGTGGATTATCACTAGCGAACAAGAGTAAGTTTCTCATGTCCTTGTAAAACAAACTTTCAAGAGGCAGAAGATAGAGACTGAGTCTTTCGAAAAAGATGTGGTTTTCATTACAGAGCTTAAAATTTGCACTTAAATTTCTGATGTTGACTATGTTAAAAAAAAAATTATTATATCGGTTCTCTTAAAAGTGTGTGTGTGTGTGTGTGTGTGTGTGTGTGTGTGTGTGTGTGTGTGTGTGTGTGTGTGTGTGTGTGTGTGTGTCAATGGCTCACATAAGGTGAGGTCCATGGGTCCGGACCTCCACCCTCATCACCCTTGATTATTTATTCGATCGATTATTATCCTATGAATATAGTACGCAAAATTTAATTAAGTATTTGTTATTAATAATCAATTTTATGAATTAATGATAGCTATTTATTCAATAATTTATTTTTTACTGTTTTTTGTTCCCTGCAATCGACAAAATCAAAAGAATATGTTTGGCAGAGTATTGGGGTACGATACGACAATGGTGGACTTTCACCCCTGGAACTCCTCCCTCCTTAAAAATTCCTCTGTGTGTGTATGTGAGATCTAGTTTTTAATTAATATGCAACATATAATAATACTATACAATTTCCATATTTTATAATGTTTTTGAATAATTTTCTTTCAAAAGATAAAAATGTTGTGTACTAAAAATAAAAGTGGTCCTACTTTTAAAGAAGTGGAATAGTTAGATCGTAAATCCATGCTAAGAATATTCTGCTACAGAAATAATGAGAAAATATTTTTTTTTCTTTTGGAAACTTAAATTATTGAAATTATTATTAAAACTACGTATTATAATTAGTTACTTTAAAATATTATGGGCAGCATATTTTTTCTTACAGACTAACATTTATTATTTTATTTTTTGTGGTTTTTAATATCATTAAATGGGACGAAGCAATGTGATGTTTATGCAGTGCATATGCATTTCAAACAAATAATGTGCAAAAAACTTTAAATATACTACTTTTCATTTACTCATTATTACTACAAAACTTTAACTTGGTCTAATGTGAAAAAAATGATACAATTTAAAATATTCATTTAGTGTTGCTTTTTTAAAAATTAATTGTAAACAAAACATTCATCAAAAATGGTAATATTATTTTTCCAAGAATTGTTCACAATGCTTATTCAATTATTTAAATATTATTTATTTGAACTTATCAATATACTTCAATAAGCTTTAATTGCATCATATAAAATCTCTCTTTATATATATATATAATTATTTTAAATAATTTATCAAACAGTGGGGATATTGTACAGATAAACTAGAATGTTAAATAATCTAAATTTGACAAGGTTAGATAATATTTTCCTCCTCAAGTAAATAATTGATAAGCTTAAATAATTTTGTAAGTTCTATAAATAACACACTTCAAATAAAGCGCTGTTGAAGCAATATGTTCAATGCAGCTGTATGACTTCGAACGCTAATTATAGAATGATATACGAGGTGAGCCAAGGGAAGTGCTCTTACGCTTCCCAATTGGTCAAAATTGCGTTTCGGATAGATGACGTCACTTTCGAACTGTATCTGTCATCGAAATCTCACGCCTGACATAATTAGGATAAATTGTACTTCTCCATGGTTAATTGAAGCTCAATTTCTGCCGCCTCGATTATATATTCGTTCAGCTTTATGTTTACATTTGTTAAGTTACAGTTCATTGAATTGCTGAAAGAAAGGATGGTAAAACACATTTTGAAATATTTCTGAAATATTAGAAATTAATCAATTAATTTAAACTTAAATGTTTAACATATGTTATTAGTTCATATATTATCAAAATTTTGTAGATATTATTTAAAACTGGAAAAAAAAGAGAGAATCGTACGTAAAATAGCTAGTTTAATATACAAAAATAAAAGAGTGTAATTGAAAAAATTTACAATTTTAAACTATGAGCTAACTCTCTTTTTTTACTGAGCTTACTCTTCAAAGTTCCATGGTACCTCATATGAGTTCTGAGGACTCTGCAGATTTAACAAATGGTTCCTCTTTTCAAACTACTGGAGCCAGTGGTATGCACCAGGTTAGGATTTGGGGATTCGAACCCTTCACACAGACCAACAGAATTTTAATTTTTAGCATAAAGATTACATCTTGGCACTTTCATCTAATTTTTTAAGTACAACACTCCCTGTACGCCTCTAACTGAATTATCTTTCGATGGTGCCATTTTAGCTTAGAATATGTTACTGTACAATACATTATACCTGTTGCATAAAAAATATAATTCTATTTTTTTTATTACTGATTTCATAAAAATTAAAATTTGCAAAATACAAAAAAGGGTACCACAAAAAATCGGCAAATTATTATCCAAAAAGTACCAAAAAAAAAATCAGTCGTTAAAAAGGACAATAAAGGTCATAAACTGTTTGTAATAACAATAGTTTACAAGGTTAAATGCACAAAAAATTTTAATGGTAAATAGTTCTATAATTCCAGCAAATATTACTGATGTTTCAGAAGGTTAAACATTAATCTCATCCATTCGGGTGGCAGCAATAGCCAAGTGGTCTAGGCATCGGATCGTGGCTAGCGTGTCATGAGTTCAATCCCAGTACCACTGAAGACCCGCCGTGTAGGGGAGCGATGCACGTTAAATCTGTCGAGAGCTCAAACGTCCTCCCGTTGGTGTGGTGTGGTAGTTAGGAGAGGGGGTGCCAGCTCAGGTGTCGTCCGCGTCACTTGACCATGGTTCAAAATTACGCGGACCGTCCCCAAAAGCCCTCGTGTAGCTGAACTGTGGGACGTTAATATTCACTCACTCATCCCTTTGGTGTTTGTAATATTTCGGAAGCCAACCGATATACTTTTTATCATGAATCCTCACGTTTGGATCCTATTTTAAACCTAAACCTCTAATTTTCCCTCAATTTTGCAAATTAAATTCACTATTTTACCAAACAACCAAACGCATTTACGCTTTTGCAACCAAACGCCTTTACGCTATTACAACCAAACGCACGAGTCTGATGCAGAAAGAAAACTGCTGTTGGCGTCATTATTTTTCCGTCACCAAGGTGTAGATTAAACTATGATTTCTCTATGTATGTGTGTATTATACAAAGAGTATATTAGCTTTGTTTTACAAAAAAAAAACAAAAAAATTTTCTGTAATATATTTCCGCATAAAATAGTATAGTAATCATATAGTTTCATCAAAAATTTAAGAAGTTGTTTTATTCACGATATATGTTATTACAATGTATGAGAAGAGTTCAGTGTGTGTGTGTGGTGTGTACAATTCCCTTTTAAAGTACACTATTTCAAAAAATTTTGAAATGACGGCTAAAATTTGTTTTAGTATAAAAAAAGACAATTTAGAAGTTACCCAGAAAAATTTTGTACTAAACAAGTATAGAAAATATTGAAGTATGGATATTTTTAATAATCATTATACAATATATTTCCCCATTTGTAGAAATATTTAAACAGAAGTTTGGACAAAAATGATTTTTATGCTATACATAAATCCATTTGATATTGGCTAGAAGCCGAAAATAAAGTAAATAACTGCCTCGTTCACCAAAAGCTATCGCATCTTTGTGATAAGATCTCAGGAAAGGAAGTCCATCAATTAGATGCGCTCTAATATTGAAGACATTAGCTCACAGTAGCCTTTGAATCAAGCATGTATAAAAAAAAATACAGTACTTTCGGTATAGAAATTTTTGAATGACTTAAATAAGTCTGCTAAATACACATACACAATTTTTGTATTTGAATTAACTTAAATCGTGCCCGTTACAAGCAAATATTTTTCATCGTCTTTCTATGCACCAATTATAAACCACTGACTTATTAAAAAAGCATTATTTAACCTACTTAAACTATATAACGCCAAACATAAATAATATTCGAAACATATGAGTGTGTTAAGCGTTTAATTTGCTTAGATAAAACAGGCTCATTTATTTAGTACTTTCTGAGTTAAGTAATTTATGTTCTGCCCTAAGTATTTTCTCAGTCAGAGAACTATTAATTAGAAGATAATTAAACTACCAATTCTGTCTTGTGTAAGGTTTATAAAAGCAATGTTATGCGTTTACACACACATATGTATATATTCTCTATTTAAATTCTTTTGTAAGGTCTTTAATTTGGTTCTGTACCTTTCAAGACACATCGCACTACTCTCAATTTATTTTATTTATTTTTTAACGGAAATGCTATATTAACTTCAATAATTCTCGAAAAAAAAACACCCTCATCCTCAAACTTATGTAGTAAGCTGATGCAATATCGCATCATCCACTGACCAATTAGCTTGTAGTGATTAAATCACGTGGTTATAGAGCATTCTGGAAGCTTCGTGGGCTTAATAAGCAAAAGTTTTTGGGATTAAAAAAACGATACAGCTTTTGTTCATACAAAGGGGTTTGCTTGTTTTAATGCTACCTTGAGCATTTGTGAATCTCTTTTTGTGTAATGTGTCTTTGCTAAAGTATCATCGTCAATAAATAAATGTTATCAGCATCCTTTTCTGAAACCTCTCAGAGCCACTACAGTAAACACGACATCCCAATAACCAGCGACATTACATTTAAGTTTAGGTAGTGGTCTATCCCAGTGGCTGAATGGTTAGTGCATCGCGCTTCCACTTCACGGGTCCGAGGTTCAAACCCTAGGCTGGTCAAGATTGACCCAGCCTTTCATCATTTCAGTGGTTCGATAAATGAGTACCAAGCTTGCTTGGGAACTTAACACTGGAGAGACTGACCACCTGACCGGAACATCTGCTCATGCACCTCAAGGCCATTGTCACGTATACTGAGTTGGGCACAGTAAGCCTTAGCCCCCATGAGCTATTGCACAACTGAGTTAAGTGGTCTAACTATGTTATGTTCTAACTTAACTGTGTGTGTGGTTATTACTATGTTCTAACTTAACTGTGTGGTTTGCCCGTACATCGTACGGGCACTAATATTTTCTTCTTTCTCTATCTTAGATTTGCACATACTTTTAATACTTATAGTGATGTTATTAGTGCTAGTATATTTAAGAAATGCAGTTTGTCCATGATACCGAAATACTTCTCATCCGGGATTTTCTTTGTGGTGAGGGTGGGAATTCTTCATTGAAGGCAGGAAATTCAGAAAGAAAATAGCAGAAGGAATTTATAGCAGAAAAATATTCGATAAAGAATTCAGGGACTGGCGAGGCAATTTGCAATTAGTTGCTTGAGAAGAAATGAAAATGGGAAGATAATCGAAAAAAACCAACATAATCTCTGTCCCCATTGCAATGTAAAACTTAGTATTACACCATGCTTCAAGTTGCGTGAGCATGTATATATATATCAGCCGTTTGAAAAAGAGATACGAATATTAAATGTTTTTGTAAGTATGAGAGAAATTCTTTTTAGATTTATGAAACGTTCTTTATAGCATGCATAGTGTACTTCTTATAAAAAGCAAACATTTAGGATCCACAATAGTGTGTTATAAAAAGTAAACATTTAGGACTTACAAAAGCAACATTTAGGATCCAAAATTATAAAATAAAAAAATAGTGTGAAAACTTTAAAATTAAAATAAAATTCCCCATTTTCACATTCTTTTAAGTATTATGCTTAGTTATATGCAATAAAAAATGTGCCTTTTTTGGAACACACACACATTTCGGGCCAAAAATTAACCGTTTGAGGGTTAAAAATCCATCATTCGTACAATAGAATGGGTCAACTCAAGTTTAATTAGTAAATATTCTATTATAAGATTTTTAGAGAGAGAAAGAACAAGCACAGATTTAAATATAAAAATTTATGTACTCATTCTGGATAGTTTTTAAAGAGTGGTTTCTTTCTGACCACTTCCAGAGATTTAAGTACTCGCATAAAATAAATTGCCTTTGTCATTCACTACATCATTCACAACAACAACATTCATTTCCCATAATGATCCTTTGTCTTCTGTTTCTTCATCTTCAATATTTAATTTGTCATAATCGATCTTAATTAAAAACTTTAGCTCTGATAAGTTAGTTCAGCGTATCTGTAAAGTAGTAATACTTGTGTGTTTGAAGTGAATTAAAAAATAAGAAAAGAATATATATATAATTGCTGCATAAATAACAAAGTTGCAGACATATTGAGTGTGATGAATGAGATCAAAATCGTTTATTTACAAAGACTCCATTATTTATTTATTATTATTTTTGAATTTTCTTGGTCAAAGAAATTAATCATAAGACTACCTGTGTTTATTCACAAGTTATTAAGTATGTTATGAGTTTTTACCTAAGAAAGTAATCAAATTTATGTGAGGTAATGTAAAAGTAATTTGCTGGTGAAGCAAAAAAAAAAAAAAAAAAATCAAGATTCGATTACACATTTACGCTCCAAGTCAATCGTCTTGTCGATCACTCATCCATTCTCACAATAAGTAAATGAACTTAGTTTATATACCTGAGTTTGTAATGCTAGGATTTGTGTGAATAACGCTTACGAATTTACTTAGTGAAAATTAAGATGTGAGTTTATTTTGCGTCCTGTACTTTCTCCTACGGTGAATTTTCTATCAGTCGTACATTCTTTATCTTGTTGACCAGTGTTTCTGTCCCCATAAGTAATTGAAAGCACTTTTGTTTATCAAGCAAATTAAATGAATGAAAACTGAAACTGCTCAGAATATGGATCTCAAAGAAAAGATTGGTCAACATAAATTGCTCCTTCAAATAATTACAGTGGCCGTGGTAGCCAAGTGGTCATGCTTGAGAACCAGTGGTCAGTTTTGCTTCAGTCGAGTCATTGTTTCCAATCCTGGAGCCATTTAAGACCCGTCACATGGAAAATTTGCACGTTACGTATGTCAAGGCTCAAGGTCGTGGTGTCGAAGTTTGGAGAGTGAGGGGCTATAATCGGGGATGTCTTAAGGCATGAGCCAACTGGGTCCGGGCCCAGGGCCTTGTTTCGTTCTCGATTCTGTCTTAATAAGATCATGATCCGGACAATTTTAACTGTCAAATATTATTCCCGTACATATTCTCCGAAAAACAGTGAATTTCAAACTGCATGTCAACTGGCAAAAGTGGTAAGACTGTATTACTATACATTGACCGTTGTCCATGTCTAGGCCTAGACCTAATACCATACACAATCATTCAACTCATTTAGTCGAAATGTGGCCATCAGTCGAGTTGATTTGTGCCTAGCGTTTTGAGATTGTGAGCCGTGGACATTTATTTGTTTCAAATTACTGTTTGAACGAATATTCGACAATGCATATTGTCTCCTTTAAAGATTTGAGGTAGGGCCTAATTTTTCGTAAGGGCCCAGGGCCTCAAAGAGTCTTGGAACTCAAAGGACTCAAAGATGTCCCTGGATATAATGCTTGGCCTTGGTACAAAATTACTAGGCCCATTGCCAATAACCCTTGAGTTGCTTCGTTTTACGATGTTAGTATGATATCAATCAAATAAATATAATCAAAAGTCCGTTATTAAAACTACTCTCACTTATAGAGAATACCCCGCATATAATCTTTATTTAACCTTGTAATATACAAATATCTTGCAAGAGATATTTATACACTATCTGGCCAAAAGTATCCGGACACCCAGTAAAAAAGTGGTTCTGGCGAGTGACGCAATTTGATACGTAATCGAAAGCTATAAAAGTGTTGGTAGTGGTTTGTCAGATTGTATTTATGTGTTTGTGAGGCAATGAGTAAGTCAAAGGAGCTTAGTGAGTTTGATCGTGGCAGTATAGTGGGGTGCCACCTTTGTGGGAAATCAGTTCGTGAGATTCCGGACATTCTACAGAAGCCTAAATCCACTGTGAGTGATGTAATTGTAAAGTAGAAACGTCGAGGCAGAGAGAGTGAAACGGCAGAAAAACGAACCGGTAGGCCGAAAATACTTGGTGAACCTAGCCGCAGAACTCTGAAAAGGGTAGTGAAACAAAATCTTAAGTCCTCGTTGGTGGAAATTTTTCAGGGGTTCCAAAAAGTTTATCAGGAAATAGTGTTAGCAGCAGGACTGTCTGTCGAGAGTCAAAAAACTTGGGATTCCATGGTCGTGCAGGCTCTCACAAGCCAAACATCACTCCACAGAATGCGAAGCATCGATTGCAATGGTGTAGAGCTCACCGTCATTGGACTGTGGACATGTGGAAAACTGTTCTTTGGAGTGATGAATCTCTCTTTACAGTCTGGCAGTCGGATGGACGCGTCTGGGTTTGGCGGATGCCCGGCGAACGTTTCTTTAGTGCCTGCATTGTGCCGACTGTTAAGTTTGGTGGTGGAAGCATAATGGTGTGGAGGTGTTTCTCGTGGTTTGGCCTGGGTTCGTTAGTTCCTGTGATTGGAAATATGAACTCTGAGATGTATGTGAACATTCTGGACAATGCTGCACTCCCAACTCTATGGCAATATTTCGGGGAAGGCCCATTTCTCTTCCAGCAGGATAACTGCTCCATTCACATATCGAGGCTTGCACAGACGTGGTTTGACGAAATGGATGTTCAAAAACTGGACTGGCCTTCTCAGAACACCTTTGGGATGAATTAGAGCGCAGATTACGTAGCCAGCCAAATCGACCATCCTCCCTGCAAGCACTCACTTCAGCTGTGATGGACGCCTGGAAGACAATTCCTATGGTCACCTATCAAAAATTGGTGGAAAGTCTTCCCAAACGTATGCAGGCTGTCATCCATGCAAAAGGGGGACCAACATCATATTAATATGTGCCTCAGGACGCTCTAAGTCCATACCACTGGGTGTCCGAATACTTTTGGCCAGATAGTGTATAAGATGAACCACGGGATGTTAAGGAAGAATAAATTCAGAAATGAATTATAATTCAAAGGATAAAGTAATAAAACAATATTGTTAAACAAAAAAAAACAATAATGTAATTATTGTTATTATATAACCTTACAATAAACTATTTCTTACCTATAAACATTTTATCCGAATTATAAGAACAATATCAGTTGACGAATAATTTTTAAAAATGATTTAAGGAATCATCTTGAATATTGCAATAAAAATAATGCTAATAAATTCATAAATCAATCACGGTAAAAAGTATGGATACACGTAAACAAAAAAAAATAGACTAAACTTTCATTGTTAATAAACAGTTATGCAAAAACAACAGTGATAATTTGTTTAAAAAATTCAAACACTTACTTTTTTCAATATATATATTGTTCTTTAGAATATAATTACAAAATAAACAATGTTTGTGTTGTTCTTAAATACAATACTATCCAAAACAGTCATTTGTGTAATTCGATTGACTCTCTATTTTCCCTGTGGGTGTGTGTGTATGTATGGCTTAATAATATGATTAAATCTAAAAAGTACTTTCACTTATCCCTTAAGTTATCCTTCAGGCTTTGTGAAAATAAGAGCCATCATTAAGCACCATTGAGTCTATCTGAAGAACAACAAAATATTACCTATTTGTGGAAATAGAGGTATATTTGAATACTCTAATTACTATAAAGCAACATAAAAAGTCAAATTATGTGTTACCCAAATCCTTCGTGACGTAAACATAAGCGTGCTTCACGAGTGAACCTAATGTTCGGAGTTTCACAATCGAAAAAAAAAAAGTACTTCGATAGACAACAGTGTAGTAAAATAGCAGATACGAAAGGGACTCGATTCTGGTCACAAATATGAATCGGATAAGTAATGATTCCGACAATCTATTAAAGTTCGTGTATGTACTCATAAGCTTGCACGCACAGTATATCACGGAATGGAAAGATAAAGGAAAAAAGTTTACAAAAAAATATTCTAGGGAATGAAGTTTACCTTTACTTATCATGTTGTTTATATCTATCTGACTAGCAATAAAAAATACCAAACATTCCTCAAAATTGAGGGGAAAATGTACTAGATTTAAATTAGGTGCGAAACTTAATAAAACGTAGTGTCAGGGTGTGGCGCACACAAGAATTTTTCAAGAGGGGGGGGGGAGGTCCAGGGTCGAAAGTCCACCAATCTCGTATCATACCCCAATCCGCCGCCAAACATATTCTTCTGATTGTGTCGATTGTCGGGAACACAAAACCAATTAAAAAAATATTGAATAAATAATTGGCATGAATAAATAAAAAATTAATTATTAATAACAAATACATAATTAAAATTTACGTACTATATAAATAGGCTTAAAATCACTCGAAAAAAATCAAGGGACATGAGGGGCCGGACTTGGGGACCTCACTCCCACCCCCTTGTGTGTGCCACTTCATTGTATTGCTTATGGATATTTCGATAAACGTTTAAAATGTTTACCGTGTATTTCCACATATAAGCCGAGAATTTCTGGAAGTTTTTAAAGCTAAGGTAAATACGGATCCACACATTAATCTCGGGAAAATGTAGCTTAGGAAAAGCTTTTTTTAAAAAAATATTTTTTGGTGTTAGCTTTGATCTTTTAACTTTTGAGTATTTTGAACAGAACTCTTATTCTAATGGGGAAAAAAAGTGACATAAATTTTTCAAAGTTAGCATCAGTATCCGAGAGTTTCAGAATAATTCGTAAAAAAAAATAAAAATAAAAAATAAATCTCACTAACTCACTGAGATATATGAATGGTGGGAAATTTCTCCTCCAGGATGTGAAAAATAGATCGACGATCACTTGACGAATTTCTCTTCCCGCTCATTTTATAGACAAAAACAATGGTGGAGAAAGTAAGACTAGCGCGATTAATGTACAAGATCTCAAACAAATGGAAACAAATTGTATTAGTTTCAGATAGGATTAACATCGAGACATAAAATTATCGTCTTTGGAGTCTATCTTTACCAAAATTTAATTGAAAAATATTCAACCACGTTACCCAGATGGAAACATTTTCGTCCTCATGGGGTGAAGCATTTAAAAAATACAAGATTTTTTCCCCCCCCAATTCGGCTTATATATATGTTTTGAATTTTGGAAAATTTTCGAAATAAAGCGCACTATATTCGTGTGCGAGCTCATTAATTGTGAAACTTTTTACCTTTTAGAGGGGAACCTTTAATGTTTTTGCTTCAAAAAGAAAAACTAAAATAAACTCATTTTGACAAGTAGAAAGATTTCTTCATGCCACCCGCTCTACTAATAATTGCTTATAACGAATGGAAAAGGAAACATGAAAACAAGCTGCTCCTTTTTCAATTAACAAGTCATCAGGTGCTTCACCCACGATGTTTTGTGATCCTTCATAAAGAGAACATGTACTTCATTCTTGAACCTACGATGAGCCGTAGAACGTTTCATGCAACTTAAAGCTATATGTTTGTTTATTTCTTTTAATGAAACCACCTCGTTGGATTTTGCAATACACATGAACAAACAATGAGCAACAAATAAAACACTACTGTTGATGGAAGGAAAACTGAAGTATGAAGATGATAAATCTTCAAAATAAACTAAAATTTAGTTGTATTCAAATCAAATAATAATAAATAATAAACTAATCAAATAATAAACTAATTAGGCTTAAGCAATAAGATGTTTTAGGATGAAATGTGTATATTATATAGTATATATATATATATACTTAATTTCTCATTGTTTCTGTATATTTCAAAGGAGAATAGTAAAAATTGAACGGGAAAATTTGTCAACTCACAAAGAATCACAATGATCAAGTCATTGCCAAAGTTTTACTTCAAAATTATTAGTTTTTTTGTAAAATGTCTTTTTTAAATCTATATTTTACTAAATTTTAAAATACATATATTTCATTCAAATATTATTATTCCTTAAGTCGGGGATAGCTCTATGCGTTACATATAACATTTCTGGAGAAAATTTAGTTCTGTAATCGTTGCATTTTTCAACTTTTCATTCTACTGTTAAAAAATCCTGTTTTTTTTTTCAATTTTGGGAAATTTAATTTATTTGTTCTCCGTAAATTCTATTTAATGTTGAATACTTTTATTGTTAGATTTCTCAGTATTTAATCGTAGCACAAATGAAAATAATGTTCATTATATTTGACAAATTTGATTGCATAATGATGTATTTTAGTACTTTAGATTTAATGTAGTATGTGTTGCTCTTAAGTTATTAAAAAAGGGTACTTTTTTCATTTTTGATAAATGTTTAAGAACATATACAGTTGTTAATGTACAATAAATGCCTTAAATTATTTTAATTTCACTCATTTAATATTTCTGTATGTTGAAAATAATAAGTGTAAAATATTGCAATCGAAGGTTTTTTTCCTTTCATTTCCGCATTAGTCATATACGTAAAGTTATTTAATTTAAACATGTATATTTTGTATATTTGCAAGGAATTTTTTTTTTCTTGAAATAGAAGACATTTATTGAACGATAGAAAATTACACATTGGTATGCAATTTTATGTATATCTGGTAGAGAAAAACAAGATTAAATAATTTAATTCCAAACATATTTTATGACTTAGTGTTAAAAGCTTTGTTCAAAAATACTTTCATTCGAATACAATAAAATAACATTAGTTTAGTACAGGAAAACTTCTATTGCTGTAAAAAGTACAAAATTTTCTTATAAATTACTTTTACATGTACATTTGTGACATTAGAATAATATTATAATGCAAAAACCAAAATATTATTTATTCAGAAAAAAAATCATCTTCATTCATTTATATTTGTTCATAAATGAGAAATTAAATTTATTTCTAGCATAACTGAATCCCTTCACTATATTTTCATGTGTGTGTGTGTTGATATATAACGTTTCAATAAACAAATAGATTTTGCTTTGTTAGTTCATATCTTCATCAATCTGTAATGTATCCTTAGTACTATTCAATAAAAAAATTATGTCATCTGGTTGAACGAGTTGCAAAAATGATATAAAAAAAGTTTGCTCTGTTTTTAATTACCTCTCTTCCTTTTAAACGCGATTCAAAATTCATACTCCTTAACAAATATTAATCTTATTTTATGATGAATAGTTACAATATGAGGATAAATAATTACAACAAACTTGAACTTCATGTAGTTACCAAACACATATCGCAAACATTGCGCATTAGCTAATCAACTAATTAATATAATTAAATGAATCCATTTAATTGTGCATAATTATTACCAATAATAATATTGTTATAAAATGTGAAATGCATTGTAGTCTTATGGGTACACTCCTGTGAAAATAACATAATTAATACTTAAAAGACTTTTAAACTTTGGTTAAACTTTTATTTATAAACATTCAAATTCAGGAGTTACTCCACTTCGAATCAAGTTAAATGGTTTATTACATAGATATTTCTATTGGCCAATTTGCTAAAAATTAAATAAATATTTTATATTAAAATATTATGTCAACGATTTTTGCTTGTATATGCTGTGCTATATTTGAATCATCTTGATAGTAACATGATTTGAAGTAATATTTTAACAGTTACATAAGAATAATTCTATATATATATATATATATAATTCAAGTCTAATTTTCGCTATTGGTAATCAGGAGCTGTATCTGTATCATTTCTGTCATTATAAGTTACATATTCTTCCCTTTTGACTCTCGATTAAGCCAAAAGATGAAGTTTTAGCCTAGTATAAAAATGCAGCAACCCTCCTAACCGAATATTAGTTGGCATCCTGAGCAATGCTTTGGAAACTGCGGATTACGGAACACTTCGCACAGCAATTAAAGAAGCATTAAGGCGCAAGGAATATAAAACGGTAGTTGTAGTGTTAAGGTGATTCATAGTTCAAATGACAAAGAGTGCCCGTTGCCTACACTAAACTCATTACGTGTAGACTAAAAAAATCCACCCACATATTTAGAAAAATAAGGCGTATTATTAACTTTAAAAAATGTAATGCGTTTGAATATTTAAGAAGTATAATATAAAGGCATGCCTTTTTCAGTTAAAAATTTATTTTAGATAATTAATGTCAAGATATCGAATGAATTGGAATTGAAATTATATTACGTATACCTATATATTTATTAAACACTACATGAGTGAATAAAATGACTGAAAAAGATAGAAAAAAATATCACAATGAGATTTTCAGAACTTAAAAGTATCTATACTCAGTATTATAAACATTGCTGGCTAAGAAACTTTTAAACTTGCATAAAAGTGGGGTTTAACCAGTTTTAGGGTTAGCCTCAAATTTCTTCATTATTGTTTTTTCAATGCTGAGTGAAATCCTAAGAAATATGATATATAGAAACTTCAGATTCACTATACGTAAAAAGGTAACGAATCTAAAGACACATCAGTGGCGTTTTAACACATGGATGTTTCAAGAAGGGGGGAGGGGGTCCAGAGTCAAAAACCCACCATTCTCGTATCGTACCCCAATAGACCCCCAAACATATTCTTTGATTTAGTTGATTATCGGGAGCAAAAAACAGTAAAAAAATAAACTATTGAATAAATAATTAGCATTAAATGATAAAAATAAATTAGTAACAACAAATACTTAAATAAATTTTACGTGCTATATACATAAGATTATAATCAACCGAAAAAAAATCAAGGGTGGTGGAGGGGGGGGACACGAGGCTCCTTTTTGTGCGCCATTGATATACAGATATACATGCTACATCCAAATATGCGGAGTTAGTAGGAAATTTCGATTCGAGATTAAACCCCCGCCCCCCTCAGGAAACCATGCCTTTGTTGTGGCATCGATTATTATATATTTTTGTTGCATCTACTATTTTACTTAAATTATCATGGTCAATATATTTTTTATTAAAATACGAAGGATTTCCTTATCTAGTATGGAAAAGATCACAACACATTTCCAATCAAATGAAATTTAACTTGTAAGTTAATATATTTTATTTAAAGAAAATAATCCTCGTCACTTTGATTGCATTATCTTCATTAACGGATTTTTACTAGTTCTAAGCAAGAAGAAGGGGGGGGGGACTGATTAAAAATTGATTATCGTGTCTTAACTATAATTTATGAAGCACAGTTCCTTGCATCTTTATAGGAAGAATCAAATTTTATAGATTTTGGAGCATATTATTAATAAATATATGCCCTTATTTATTCCATATTCTTAAGCCAGAAATGCTAAAGTCAGTTTCAAAACAAAGAAAAAATGAAAAACATCTTCCTTAAACCACAAAAAGCATTTTCTGTATGTGGATACCATTAAATTTTCTTTTAAGAGATGTTTTTTTCTAAATCGCTAAGTCAAAATTTTATTACTAGTTGTTTTACATATTCAACGCTGAATTCATAACTATCACAAGCTTTTTATAAAAATTATCATATAATTATAATATTTTAATTAGTATTAGAATATATTGCATCCGCTGTTTTTGCACGGTATTTTTTTTTAAAATATTTTTTCCTTTGTGAGAGGGAGAGGAGTAAAGCATTTGCAGAATTTCAGTAGTTCAGTTTTGAGTTTTTATGTGTATATTTTTTAAAAAATTACTTTTTATAGAAATGTAATAATCGCTTATTTTAATATCATATAATTCCTGTGATATTAATTATTCTTTTATTTGTACTAGTATGTTTCATTTATCTGGTTGTGAAATTTAACAAAAAGAAAAATTAATAAATTAATTATTCAATAAAAAACAATATTTCACTATTAACCACAAAAGTAGAAGTTTCGGAAAAAATTATGATTATCCAATAATATTCTATATGGATATTATCATCTTTCCCAATTTCATTAACAGAATCGTTAAAATTAAATTGCGAGAAGAGAAAATCGCGAAGGCGAATTCAGACGCAAACATAATATATCAACGACAACTGTGATTGACAACACGCACAAAAGTTCCCACCCCCACTACCCAAATGCGCATGCGCTCTTCAAGGTGAAATGCTTTAAGGGGGCTGAGTTTATGATCTAACCGGTTTGAGGTCGAGGCCGTTCTGAATCGGTTTCTTTTCCCCTTTCAGCCAACCAAAACACAGGAACTTAAACACGACAGATCAAAACGCGATCCAAGAAAGATATAATTACATCTCTAAGGTACATTTTTTCATTCAGTTTCAAAGGTCCTTTCTCCTATTGTTCCCTTTGAAAAAAAGAAAAAGCTCTAAGAGCATAAAATTACAGGGTTTGTCGCACAAGGAGTTTTCATCTTAACGTCCTACATTTCAATCAACTATACAGAAAAAAAATCATGCCTTGGTAATACCGAGGCTTGCTAGTAAACAGTCATTTTAGAAATTGGAAAAACTGGTACGTATGTTTAGATGCTTCGGGTAGGAAAAAAAAAGAAGCAAACCCATAAATATTTACTGATTCAAGTCAGTCGATAGGGTCTCTTGTTGAAGAATTTAGTAGATTATGATTGTTATAGACCCCATTCGGTATAATGTTATTCAAGTGAGCTGTAATTTACAACACATAAATTAGAATTGTGTGAGTGTTCATACAAAAACTGTGAGCCAAATGAGATGATAAACATTTTCACCCAGGTTCAACTACCTCAATCGGTAAATGTTAAAAGGGGAAAAGTTTCATAATTATTTTCAATAATACACTATGAATGGAATAGTTGGGAAATTTTTTTTCTTAACTTCATGTTTGTAATAAATATTTAAGTAAATTGTAAAAAAAGGAAAATGCGTAGCAATTTGAAATAATAAAATCAAGTAAAAGTGTATTTGAGATTTTTTTTTTTCTCTACTAGTAGAAATTAAAACAGTATCAAATATTTCACTATATATCAAAGTTTTAAATTTATATTTAAAATCATTACTTTTTGACATGAATTTAACAAACTTAAAAATTATATATTCCATCTTTTTTATTGTCTTTGTTACTCTTGCAATAACTCCCCCCCCCTCTCCCTTTTTTAAAAAAAATGGCCTTTTCATGGTTGATTGTAATATATTGTAAGAAGGTCATTTCAAGGTCAATATTCTATAATGACAAATTTCCATAGCACCATTTTTTTTTTTTTTTTTTTTTTTTTTAGTTTTTGGTCATATGTAGTTAGCTTCTTAGGAATACAACTTTACAAAATTAGTTTTAGCTCCGAAAAAACTAAAGAAAACCCACAATACTTACTTTTATTACGAATGAGATGCTGAGTAACATATTTTAATTATTTTAATAAATATTTTTATCATTCTTTTTTTCATTTATATACTAGGATCAAACAAGTTGGAAGTAAAAAGTTCTCATTTTAAAAAAAAGAACAGAGTATTTGCTAATGTTTACAGAGATCCGTACACATTTTTTTTCCAAATAAATAAGCACAAGAGACTTCATTTTTATCTTCAGGTAATTATTATTCGGTCCCATGATTTATGCACAGTCTACAAAAATATAAGATACTTTTTAAATGAATTCAGAATCAGTTTCTGGCATTATTTCTGTTCCCACATGACCTTAAAACGTGATCCAAAAAGCGTTCATCCTTCTTAAAACTCCCATTGATTGAAAGCGTTTATTTGCGTAAACATGAAAATTGATTATGCTAATGGCAAATGAGTAAGTAAAAGAAATGATCCGAAATTGAAAATTTTGGTATTTAAGAACCTTTTAAATATTAAATATGATCTTAATGACTTTTTCATTACGTATTCTATATGGAAATGTTTAATCGTAGCATAAATGAGTTACGGAATCCATAATCTTGACTGTCATGTGATTCAGAAATAGTACCCAGATACCTCTGCTTTTTGCCTCTGATCTCTCCCTCCCTTGCTTTTCGTTCTCTCTTTTTCCTAGCGGTATTTAAGATTTCACTGGTTATCCTATAAGCTCCATCCTCAGCATCTGTGTTCGCGGGGAACCATCTTTCTATATTTATCTTTCCCTTTTATTTTTTTCATTTTTTTTTATCTTTCGTTTTCTGTATGAAAGATTACATTGCGCTTGCCTAGTCAGGATCGGATGATGGATGTTCGTCCCGATCCAACAACAAACCTCACCATAAAGGAAAAAAAGAAGAGAGAGAGAAAGAAAGAAAAAGAACACACAAACAAATAAATAAGCACGAAAAAAGGAAATAGTGGAAGGGATGCGAAAACGAAAGAAAAGTTCCAGATGCAGATAGAAAAGAGATTCCGCGAGTTCATAGAGGGCCAAATGGACTTCCAATAAATTCGGTTCAATCTAATGCTATACTAACATCGTACTCTTCTGCTATGCTATTGTACATTATGTTGCTCGGTATATGTGTGTGTGTTTCTTTTCGTTTCTTCGTATTTATGTTTTTTTGTGTATGTTTGTTCTTTTTCCGAATAGTTATTTCTCTTTCAAAAATCGGGCGTTTCCATTTTTATGACGATTCCTTTCCTTTTTTTTCTTTTCTTGCTATACTTCTTTTCTTCGGCAGTTCTTCCACTTCTCGTGTAGAGATGACAGAGTTTATATAAAAGCAATTGGTTTCTAGTAGTTTTTCAAAGAATCTTTGAAGCTTTACAGAAAATTTATCCTTATAAAACTGCTTTAGAGTGTTTGAAATGTATTTTTTCGGTTAATAATACGATGGATTCGGAAGATTCTTCATTGGTTAAATGTAGGCTTTAATTTTTGTGTAACATATCTTTATATAAAAACGTAATTTTTCATAAAATCAAGTAGATATATAAATAAAAGAACACACACACAAATTTACACCATAAAATCTTTGATAAATTCAAAACTAATAATTTTATATCACGTAAATAAAAAAAACTATCCTAAAACCATATTTTGTTTCGTACGTGATTTTCACTGTACTATGAAAGAACCCAAAATAGATCCTATTTAGCTTATAAATTTTTAATTATTTTGAGCAGGTAATCAAAATTCGTATCACACCCTGGTAATCATGAAAAATATAAAATATGTAAGTCAATTGTGTCTTTCAATTAACTTACTAAAATATCAAGCGAAGTTATCTTAAAAAAATAATGATAATAAAGGGATTTTGTGTGTGTAAGATATTCTTATGTAATTTTCTTAATTTTATTTATGTATTTATTTAATGCGGTGCATGTAAAATCAGTATTCGTTTCCTGAATAGAAATATTGACCCATTAAATCAGGTAATTCGAAAATTTGTCATTCCCTGGCACTTAATTTTTTTTAATCCTATTTTGACAAGTTAAGAATGAATTAAAATTATTACACTTACGTGGAGATTTAATTGCTTATACTTTTTTTCATTGGAAACCTATTGCAGAACGTCGGAACAGTTAGTGTGTTCACCTCACCAAACTAGAAATTGATGAGTGTGTGTGAAAAATAAGAACAAAATAATATAAAAACACCAGCATATTCACATCGAATCGTTTCGCTAGTCCATTAGCACATGTGGTGACCGAATACAGTTTCGATATTAATCATAGTCTAGATTTCTGATTCGGATTGTCGTTGATTTTCGTTCCCTGTAGAAAACTTCTTTCGCCGTCATCAAGATTTTAAGTCGTTTTCTTTCTTCTTTTTTCTTTTATTTCACTGCACTTTTTGCCTCTAAAGTGCTACTCGAACCAGAGAAAAAGTGAAAATAATTTACCACGATTGCTGCAACTACGTTTCATGCTCACTTAAACTGACTGTTAATGGTAAAATGGAGCTTCAACAGTTTCACCGGTATCAAGACTAATGTGCTTCCCTAAAGACTAAGAGGGGGATAAGGGGGTGAATATAATTAAATACTCAGTCATTAGTATACATGTCAAGGGGGAACGTTGATTGATGGGATGGGCATACGACTGAAAGCAACCACTAAAGCCCGCTGTGTATTTCTTTTGTCTTTGGCGCTTCTTTGCAAAATTTAAAAAGTCTCGTCAAAGTTCCATTTCTGACTCCATTTTTTGTATGCATTATTTATAAGGTTTCTATAGAAAGAGACAATTGTTTGTAAATTGTGAGCAACATATAGTTTTGTGAGTTATGTATTTATATACAGTCGGGCTTCTATTTAAAGAAGTCCCTAAATCCCGAAAAAAAGTTCATTATACAGAAAATTCGTTGAACAGATTCATCTTTAAATACACTTTAGAGACCATATAAAACAAACTTTAAATTCGTAAACTATATATTATTTTAAAAAGTCCTTATTCTTAATCTTTCTTTCTTTTTTTAAAATTAATATCGGTTTCTTTTATATATTTTACCAATCAAAAAGGGAAGCAGGAGAAAAGAAAAAGAAAAAAAAAGAGAAGAGAAAAAAAAATTGTCCAGAAATGTACTGTATATTTTTAATTTAAAAAAATAATTTCATATTAATAATGATAATTTTTGACATTTTCTAATTTTAATTCTACAAGTAATTTCAAACATACATTATTTTATAAGCAGCTATTTTAAGCATACACTACCATATCCGTCCTTAAATTTAATTATTGATAAAATTTGTTAATTTTACTTGAGTTTTTTTGTTTGAAAAATTACGGCAATTTCATTGCTCTATGTGAGTTAGAAACCTGGTAAAAAACTAATTTATATATATATATAAGGACATTGTGTTAAAAAATAATAATGTCAAAAGAGAGAATAAAATGTATAAAAGAATATCCATAAAATAATTTTTTCATAAAATGTTTTGAAAGAGAGAATAATTTGAAAAATGTTTTAAAATATTTTTAAATAGGGAGAAAAAAATCGAATTCCACAAAAGAAAAAGTTAGTTTTATAGAAAATGCACTTCGCTGAGGTTATTTTACAAAGAAAATAGGTAAATGTCCTTAGAGTTCCAGGAAAAATTGGTAAAATAGAGAAATCAGCAAAATAGAGGTTCGCTATATGCAGGTTTGGATGTATATGCATAATCAGCATTATTTTGGTGAATCAAATAAGAGCGTATAAATAGTATAAAACATAAAAATTCATAAGAAAATAAAATGCGTATCTTTCAAGAATACATAAAATCGTGAAATGTTTTTCAATTTCTAAAGATTTTCTTTATATAACGCTGATGATAAAAAAAAAAAAATCATTACACTGTTTTTGGATGTTTAGTAATTTTTGCCTCATTAAACGCAGCAATTTCATAGAGAGAGATTTATTTTTTTATTTTAAAGTTCTTATCTCAGACTTCGTTTTCAATTTCTTCAAATATTGCTTTTTTTAAGAATTTTAGTTATTGATAGAATCTATATTAATTTATATTTGATATAAAAAAATTTTCGTTTTACATTCCAATTTCTTACTATGAATAGATTATATGAAACAGAATCAAATAAAACATTTTTTATTGATCAACATGTGATACTTAGCTTTTATTCAACCTGTAAAATGATAAACACGCCTAAGTTGAATTTCCAGCAAGGTCATACCTACCATTGTATTAGTGGTACTGGGTCCCCAAGCTACAGGGACCCCAACATGAAAAAATTTTGACACTTTCAAATAAGTTCTATTAATGTGATCATTTTTATTGTCCGGAAATTCACCCCCCCCCCCCCCCAAAGAATTTTAATACAGGGTCCGCTCAGGACTTACTATGTCAGTGATTTCCAGTAGAAATTTTCACTTTGTATTTAAGTCATATATTTTCAAAAGGATTGAGAGAGAGAGAGAGAATAGGCAAATGCATAGTCATAATTATTCAAAAATTTATTTATCTAGGATTAAGTAATTAATTAGCTGAATTTTTTACTTTATTTCTCATATTAAGTGAACAAAAAATAGTTTTAATACCTCTATAAGGTCTGTAAATGCAATACGAATTTTATTGTATGCTCACAAGACATGTTATCTGAGTTTTAAAAATAAAAAAATACAAAAATTGGATATTTATAATAACTAGAAGTAATAATGGCAGTATTTATAGAAATTTTTGTAAGAAGTCAATTTTTTTTTACGCATTCTTCTTCACAAATGTATCTTTGGTTACATACTTAAGAGAATTTTAGTCGAAAATATGGAGTTGAAGATCTGCTATATACAAGTAACGTTTCATATTTTATTCATTGTACGTACCTTCCATACTCAATATCAAAGAAAACCGAAAAGGAAAAATAAGAGAAAAGAGAACTGCAGTGAAGAAGAAGGGGTTTGAAGGGAGGGGAGTTGAAATCTGAGGTAAAGTAGTTTGGCTCGTTTCCCGTCTTTGTTAATCTGATCCACTGGCAGATGTTTCTATTCCTCAAAAACTGACCGACCCGGGGAAAAGAACTATTTGTCATTTCTTTCTCATGTATTAAAGAGGACACAGCGCAGTGGTCAACTCAATGGTGGTCACTTTTAAGGAAACTAGGTTGCTACGTTTGGCAGGTTATCTCAGAGGGCAGAGGGCTTGAACTGCAGCGAATCGCATCCTTTTTTTCATCACAGAATTATCTAAATAAGAAAGAAATTGTATGCTACAGTAATTTCACCTCATTTTTTAGAAACGCGTGAAATAGCGAATGTTAAAATAAATGATGGAAAAAGGTTTTTCTACACTCTGTACTACAATTTCTCAACCTAGAAATATAATTTCACGCTTAATATATTCACGTCGGCTTTTTTTTATCCGTAAAATTGCATGCAAAAAATTGAGTTGTGGAATAAATAACAAGTTCTGAGAAATATTTAAAACATTTGTCAAACGTACAAGCATTTTTGCTATAAAAAATATAATCTTCTATGTAGTAAAAACAGAAATTATGTACCAATCTAAACGCATTTTGTGGCACATTAATTTCTTTCCTGAGTATTATGAGTTTATTTTTTATCTATTATTATTTTAGAAGATAGTTTGGGAGCGCTAATTCTTAAATTTTTGCAATTGTAATGATTTTCAAGTTATTCTTATTTGAATTCACTCGACTCTTCTAGGTTTTGGATAAGTTACTACATATACAAACTTGAACTAATTTCAAACCGGTTGATACCAAAACAGTCGAATCTTCTTAAAGTTCTTCTTTTTGTGACACTGTAGATGAAAGACAAAAGAATTTAAAGTCATCTACATTAAAAAGGAAATTTATCAAGCCCACCAGTGAAAGATATTTGCCATAATTCAGACATACAGCTTTTTTTAATAAACATTTTTAACTTGACTGAAAATCAGGGCATCGCGATTTTCTGAAAATAATACAAATGCTTTTAACGCATTAATGTCTTTTATAACTTGTAACCATAAATATAATTAATAGATTTGTAATCAGTTTGCATTTTAGATAATTTATTTTCTGTAACTTAAGTTGGCTAGCATTCCAATTCGTTTCAACCTAAAGCGCAATACAAGCCAAGTCGAATAGTCGTATGATCCCATACACCCCAGGACTAAAAGTTTCGGACAAAGCATACCGCCCATTGGAACTATGACTTGTGGTTTAAGGTGTGTCTGAACCATAAATTTCAGCTTGCCTTCTGTTAACCCCGCATACATTCGCTATCCGTCTTGTCGTGGTCAGTATCGATAGGGAACAACAAAAGAAGCGGGGTCCTCCAGAGACCGATGTGCAATTTTACTATCTGATCTCAGTCCGGTAAAGACTATCAGGTGGTCTACTCAAGATGCAGTTAAATTGGATACCGCCCTCGTGTTTTGTAGCGAAGATGGAGCACCTCTATTATGATATTGGGTGTTGAATCTCTGTATGATGTCAATGGTGTGGCAAGATGGCTTAATTACTGGGTCACTTGGAAGTTTCGCCCGTTGTGCAGGGTGTTGGCTAAGCAAATGGATGATACTCTAAGAATAGGGTGGTATTCGGCTGAGAATTGTAGGTGAGTGGATACTCTTCTAAAAGCCAACAGCACCCAATTTTTTTTATTTCTGGATAAAGAGAGTTCTAATTTCAGATTGCATATTTTTAAATTCTTATGTATAATAATCATTTTTTTTAAAAAAAATGGTAGCAATGTGTGTTATGTATTTTTTGGTGTGTTATTTCCGTTCCGTTTAGTAATTACTACTATGAGCAATGTGAGACATCATATTTGTAAAAGTTATTACACTAAGCATGTGTTCATATGACATTATCTCAACTGACCCAAATTTAATATTATCGCTTTGAGAAAAGAAAAAGTTCAATTTACTAGAGCCTTTGCAATTTTTCACAACTAGAAATTGAATTCTTACAAGGCTCTTTTGTAAATTTTTAATAACTTAGTATTTATCCCAATTTTTTTTTAAATCGGGAATAAGTAGCCAATTGCGTGTTTCGTTTATAATACAGTAGCTTAATTTTTATTTCAAATATTTATCAGGAAATAGTAGTTTGAGTGAGAATAGGTTTTTGAAATAATTGAATCGGTTTGTATTTTGTTGTTTTTTGCAATTGTCTGGTTTAGGAAGATAAACACAAAGAAAAATTGCATGAGTAGTTTATAAAATGCATCTCAATACATTCAGAATTTTGTTCACCACATATTTGCTTAGCAATAGAAAATAGTCTGCGGAATTTATTTACTCTGGATCCCTACTTTTCCCTTCCAGTTGCTTACATCGATAATTTAGCCTTTTTATTGAAAACCTGAAAATAAATTTTGCAAGAATAGTACAGTTTAAAAAATACGATAAATTTTCTAGAATTGCGTATAGAAATTGTAATAGTAAATTTAAAATTAACTGGCATGAAAAGATGTCTATAAAAATTTTCCATTATAAGATTTTGCAAGTATTTCTGAAAGGCATTACTAGGTAATATATTGTGGATAATTATTTTTTTTTCGATAAAAACACTATTTCGCTATTTTACAGTATTTTTATACTCACTATCTACTAGCCTTTTAAAATTTTGCTACGAATTTTCAATTTTTCGCTATTGAGGTGCTACGGATTTTTTTTAAGCATGCACAATAAATGTGTATATGTAACGAGTTTATTCTTGCTAATAAAAATATAAGCGATGTGTATTGCTTCAATTTCCAAAATTTTGCTGATTTCTTACATGAGTAACTTGCATATTTGGTGGTTTATTTTCCTAATGTGTGTAAAAAAATAGTGCTCTTTTTCTTTCTTTTTTTCCTTGTATTTGTATATATTACTCTTTTTATTTAAATTATTTCTCATTATTTATTCAATATTACAATATTATTTACAAAAATAAAAATTAAGTTTACATCGAAAATTATTTAAGCTATTTTTACGATAATGAAAGTTTTACTCCACTTTTCGTGAATAAGACAATTATGCAAATAATAGTGGTATACAGCTTCCATATCCTTACATAAGTCAGAAGCTACTTTAAAAAAAGAAAATTTTCCCATCAACATTAGCAGGGTTTTTTAAAAAAAAACTCAGGATAGTTTAAACTCTGTTATTAGTAAAATGCGGGTGAACACACACATTGGGAGAAAAGAGTGCAGAAACAAAATTGAATGCAAATTTTGTACGGGCAATCAAAAATAGCATTTGCAGGATACGGGCAAGATAGTCAAGTGGTTAAATTACCAGTCACTGTCAGTTCAAAAATTATGTTTATTGTATGAATATTAAGTATATAGAGTACTCTTTCTTTGTTCAGCTCCAAAACTTACTTTTTTAAGCATTTCACAAACTTTGTCAACTCGTATCTTTGTTTAAATTCAAATCAATGCACTTCTTAAAGAATTTAAATTGCCATGGGGTAGGTTCGAACATATTCTCTTATCTGTAAAGTAGTTTATCAGCCTAAACTTCAAAATAAGATTACTGTATATTTCCTATGACAATAACTAAAACTATAATGCCCATTTCAGTCAATTTTAAAAGCAAAGATTTCTTCAAGAAAGTTCAACAAAATGTAATAGAATTGATTTTAGACATTCGTTATCTCCGACTTGTAAGGTCTGTGTGAAATGTTAGTTTCTCAACTTAACAGCGCTAAAACTACTTTAGAAACAATATGCATATATAAAACAAATCAAAATAAAATGTCCAAAGAGACGCTGCACGTTTAATTTGAGCGATAGCTTAAAAAGCGGAACATCCTGTTTTCTCTGATAAAGACATCAGCGATGATTTAATGGACTTCGTTTATCGCTGACATAGAAAACGAATTAAACGCAGTAAGACTATGCCCGCATTTGAATACATCCTTTATGTGTCTGTCATCACTGTGAAAAAATGAAAACTAATAGATCTAGCAGCTATGGCAGATGTTTTGATTAAGAGCAATAATAATGACTCACAGTGTAAACTAGTAGCAAAATTCATTCAAGAAAGAAAGTATGCGTGACTTGATGCGAGTGAGTTTTTGATGAACGTCAGTTGGGGTCTTGCGCAAAATTAATATTCAGCGCAAACATTCCTTATGCTGCTTTCAACTAACAAAGAAAACTTATTTAGTAAAACCTTCACATGAAGCTCGGTATTGTTTCCATCTCTTTTCCTTAATGTATTCGTGAAATAACGTGAAAGTATATGCAAATAAAGCGTGATGTCAAGTTTTTCTAGTTTTGATTATCAGAGGAGATTCTAGAATTGAAATAAGAGAACTCTCAATTTTTTCTTCACCGAGAATTTCATCTTTCTTTTAACGCATTATTAATTTCTTATTCTGTTAATGATTTATGGGGATGAAGACACTCGCATTTAAACGTTCATCATTATTTGTCATTCTTTCTTTTTCATAATTGCGTCAAAAAAGTGTACGTTTTGTAACATAATATGCAAACCAAAATGTATAAAATGTTTTTGTACTTTTTTGAATTTTTCTTTCTGTGTCAACCGTACAATCAAACGTGTGCGTGAATCTAGATGAACTCTTATTTTTCTAAAGCGTTTATCATCATAACAAACCTTTAAAAAAAGGATAAAAAAGAAAATACTTATTTTTACCATGAATTAGTTTGTCACGATTTCTTCCTTTAACAGATTAAAAGTTCAAAAAATCTCAAAGATTTAGGGCAATAAACTAATATACCTAGATGCATAAATCTTCTTAAGAAAAATTATTAGAATATATTTATTTATAGATAACTGCCCATAATATATCTATTTAAATAAACTAATTTGTTTAAATATATGTATAGCATATAAATTAATATGTGTATACCTATTTCGGAATTTATTGTTCATACACATATATTTTTTATATCATATGTAGTAATCATGCCTTTTTCAAATATTATATGAAAATAAACATAACAATTAATAAATTTTTAAAAAATTATATTTTTTGCTTGAATACTCAAATTTGATACCATCGTCACCAGTTAACTAATTTTAAAGTACCGCATACCCTGGCGTACAACGCGGATTTTTAACACAAAACATAAGATCGAAATTTATGGGAGCATGTTATATAAGCCAGGTATAAAAATGAGAACTTTAAAAATAAAGAAAAGGTAAGCATATAAAAATTAGATTTCTACACACACACACACACACAAATGCATTTGGTCTTCTTTTGTAAATGCTTTTTCATCTTCTAAAATCCACATACTCCTCTGTCGTTTTAAATTTGCTTTGAATGGTTTATTGATACACACATCTTAAGATAGAAATACTGGCAATCATCCGCTTGGAATAGTTGTCTTGTCTGTGTGTTTCGTACTCTGTCAGCAATTTCTTCACATTATCCGTTAGATGGGTCTGAACACGTCCAAAACTAAAGCTTTCTGAATTCTTAGAACACCTGGATGCTTTCGGCAAACATTTCTTATCCACAATTTTACACCGTTTTCGTTCATCCATCCTTCTCATGCCCATGAATGAAAATACTTTTCATGATATTAAATGTCCGCATAGGTTTTCTTTTAAAAATGACCATGATTTTTAATGTTGTACTGTCTGCTGAGAAGAACACTACGGCGAAGTGAAATATTTCTTGACCTGTTGTTTTTATGTGAATTGTTTTTGTCAAAAGATAAGAACATCGCACATGTACATTTCCTGTTTCTTCGTAAAAAAAGGGTGCGCAATATAGGTAAATCCTTCCTTCCTCAGTGGCTTGACATCCCAGGCTGGGCCTTGGCCTTCTCAAGAAGCCTTTTCCAGGTCAGCCTTCTTCTTGCTAGTGTTCTCCAATTCTTAGTTCTCAAAACTAGGAAATCTTTTTCTAGACCACCAATACATCTAAGATTTAGCCTGCCCTTTCTCCGTGTGCCAATTGGTTGGGCATTGAAGACTTTTTTAGTGGTGCGGTCTTCGTTCATTCTGACAACGTGACCTATCCCTTTAATTCGTTGTATTTTGATGAAGTTAACAATGCCAGATGATTTATATGGTTGATAGAGTTCGAAATTTGATCTTCTTATAGGTAAATACATTTAAAAATTAAAAAAACTTGCAATTTGAAAGTATAGGTGCTCGCTATACGCCAGAATATAAGATATATACTTTAAACACAGACAAGTTGCTGATTTCTAACGGAGAATTTCAAATAGAGATAAACTAACTTTTTTCCCCGAAGATAATTAAAATACAGCTATGGAAAGATAGTTATTTTTAAAATTATGTTAAAAATTCTTCAATAATTTGAAAAAGCTATGGTAAACGCTCAATGCTACTATTCTGAATATTAGTAAAAACGAATATGAATTGCTACCAAAATTTTCATTAATTTAAATACATTGGGTTGGCAAGGAAGTAATTTCTGTTTTTTAGCATAAAATTTTTCTGCACGAAAAAAATAACCTTTAATCAGTCAAATATCTTTCATTCTATTCAATTACCTGTTGCCATTTTTTATAAGTTTAGAAATCTGTTCTCATTGAATTTCTGATCCTTATCATCAAAAAATTCAACCAGGTGTGATTCGAGATCATCACTATTATTAAAATATTTACCATTTAAAAATCTTGTGAAATTCATAGTAAATGATGTTGTTGCTTATGCCACCTGATCGACAGTAACATCAGATCAAGGTCCACGCAATTCATCGCGGCTAAGGGCTAGAATTTTACGCCTGTCGTTAGCCTAAGCTTTGAGCCCCCAGAAAAGGTGACAGTGCAATTTTGCTCACGCAACACGATAGATGGCGACACCGTTCGGACCCACAGATTTAACGAGCACGTTCTCCGTTTTGTACTCGGCGGGCATTTGGTGGCATCGAACGCAGGCCTTCCGGTCTGGAGTCCGATACTCTAACCACTAGGCTACCCACGGCCATAGTAAATGATAATTAGATGGTGAAAGATCTTGTCTATATGGAGGATACCACATCAATTCCCAACAAGGTTCTAATAACTTCACGCATCTTACTAAAGATTATGTTAAAGATGCATCAAATTTGGACCATGACCTTTTTCGATTATTGTTATTGTAGACGATCCATTTTTCATCCCCGACCTTGCACCATCGGATTATCATTTATATCAAAGAATACAAATATTTTCAAATGATAAAAAATTCAATACTAATGATGATATCAAATCACCCTTGGTTAAGTTTTTTGCTGATAAGGACCAGAAACTCTATGAGCTCAGAGAATCATGAAGTTGCCATAAAAATTGAAACAAGTAATCAAACAGAATGGTAGATATTTGGCTGATTAAAGCTTATTTTTAACATAGAAAATTTTACACTAAAAAACCAAACTTACTTACTTGCCAACCCAATAAAATCAAGACGTAGAGATTCTTATAAAATATAAACAAATAAATGTAATCACTCATTTAAGAATATACAGGTTATGTGAACGGATATGCGTACGTTCGTTTCAAAATTTATTGCACCTCGGCAGATTTCAATTCTTTGCTGTCAGAGCTATTCATTCCTTTCATGTGATACTAAAGAAGGATGGAGGGATAAAAAAAAATCCCGGTTTTCGACTCCTTTTCATATTTCATCTCGGCTGAATTGTTAGATCTTCTCATCCGTCAAGCAGAAGACAGGTTCTTAAAAGAAAATCGCTTCAAAAAATAAGATAAAGCTTGAGACAGAATTTTTTTGCGTATATCTATATAAGCATCTCTCATATCTAAGCAAATAAGAAATACGTTTTTTCGGATTATGATATGTCAGTTATAAAAGAAATTCAATGACGGAGGGAGAGAGTGAAATTTTTCTACCCCCCTAAGCTTTTAAAGACGACCCTAAGACTGCTGAAAGATTTTACCCAAACGCAACTTGGAATAAGTCAATCTTTCTTCCAGCACAATCAAGTGACAAATTGCTTTTGTGTTGAATGCGCACATGATTCGGCCAAACCCTTTCCTTTGTATTCATTCCGTGGTTTGGAAAGAAAGAATATGGTTTGAAAGCGATTGAAAGCAAATCCAGTTTGAAAGAGTATAAGACTATATAAATTTTACAAGCTTCTTTTCATTTGTTTTAAAAAAATTCAGCGAAGACTAGAGTGCATTTAAAAATCATTAGTCTTAAAATACATTTAGTTAAAACTCGTGCTAAACAAAAGTAAAAAAAAAAATGTTCCTTAATAAATCAAATTAATTATGTATGTATGTTTATGTGTCAACAAATGATGTTAATTGCTAATGATTTTTTAATTGATTAAACATTGATTTATCTTAAAATTATTTATTTATTTAATTTATAGTGTTTTCCTGAAAATAATTGAGTTTAAAGATATCTTCGCGTAACGTTAAGGAATTGAACCAAGATTTGGAATATACATTCAGATAACAGCTTTTTAACACTATTTTTTTTTAACTTCGCTATATTACACAGAGCAGTACATGTTATTATACTATAGTTTGTATCTGAGTTAACCCATTTTTTCTGATATAAAAAGTGTTTCGAATTAGTTCTCCTATAGTCTCCTATTATTCTCCTATAGCTGAGCTATCCCTTTACATGCTAAAATGAAAAATTAACAATTAATGGAGTATTCTGAAACTTAAAAGAAAAACATATTATAAACAGATGTATGAATTACAATGTTGTAAATTTTCATAAAAATCGAGACGTTTTTCTGCCTGAAAAAGTGATTCGTGTTTAATTTAGGCTCTCCTACATTTGGCGAAGACAGCCTTAATAAAGATCTTGAAAGCACTATTAAGAGCAAGATTAATAAAACACTATCAAAATTAATTTAAAAATGAGTATTTCATTGACATAAATAACATGCATTAAGTCGCCCATCTTGTATAGTGGTTAGCGACGCTGACTGCTGTGCCTCAGGGTCTCGGAGAAGGTGTGGATGTTTGTAAATGTATAGTGCCTTCTCGGCATGGGGGTACTCTTAAATAGCCACAGAGCCGCAAGTCCTCTCGTGAGGTTCTCAGGGGAAGAGGCCCCTGACCACTCTCAGGATGTTCTCCCTCAAAATTGGGGTGGAACTGAGCCAAATCATACTGTCACCTTCATCGTGCTCAAAGCTACGGCTAACGACAGACGTACAATCTAGCCCAATGCCATGTTGAATTTCGTGGGCCTCGATCTGACTACGTCAGACAGGTGGCATTAGGAACAACAGCACAGGTATTAATTAAAATAATAAAGCTAGATTTTATGCCCCCTTGAAAATATTTTTTAAAGAACATTTTAACAAGTCTGAGCAAGCAGAAATTTCACTCTTAGATTAAATAATATTTCCTGCATGTTAATGAGTGATTTAAATGCAAATAAGATTTCAGTCTTAAGTTTAAATGAATGTAATACGAAAAAAGTACACGCGATTTCTCTTTTGCATCAATCACGAAAAGGTTGTATTTTTATAATGTTCTCTTTTTTGTTTATATTCATCGTATCAAATTGGATTAGAAACTGTTGCTCCAATAGTAGAGGACAAAGTTTCTTATTTATAACCGAAGCCTCAACAATTGTCTAATCAAAGATTTAACTCTAAGAGAGTAAACTAGTTATTTTTATTTTTCTACACATGAAATTTCTGAAGAGAATTTTAAGCAGTCATTATACAAAGTGAAAAATAACCATGTACGAATAGAAGTAAGGCAAAAAAGTGTGAAAGTGGTAGAAATTAATTTCCCTCAAAGTATTATAATAGAAAAATATATTTTACATTAAATAGGGAGTTAATTTTAAAATTACTATCTGCAAATCCCCATCGAGATAAAATCAATGAGTCAACCTACGCTATAACCTCTAATGTCAAAATCAAGAATTTTTAATTCTTAAAAAAAATTTCACATCTCTTTACTAAATATCTGAGTTAGGCATTAAATACAAAGACATGTAACGTTATACAAATACTTCGTTTAATAAAAAACGTTTGAATACCTCTTAAATGTGACATCTGATTCCTGCGAATAAGCAGCATAAAAAATTATATGAAGTAGTTAACGAATTAAAAATTATCCCCCATGATTCTTCTCATAAATAAAGACGTTTTTTTACACTTTCTATTAAATAATTTATAAAATTAACACGACATTCTGTATTGAAATGACAGTGTATAAGTTTAAATAAATTACGAACACACATTAAAATACGTTATGGAAAAATAAACAGCGGTTTTCTCTTTTCTTTTTAATAATTTGAAATACCCAAGATCTTGAGTCCTTGAATAAAAAATATTTATAAATATACATTATGCGGAAACATATGTAATTAATTTCATGCACAGTTATCTAAATTCCTCTTTCTTAAAAATATGACATCGGAAAAATGCAATTATGATTTTCATACTTTCACAGGTACGGTTATATATCTCTCTCTCTACATATGACTTTAAATATCTATATATATCTTCCTACTACTACATTTACTCTCATTAGAAAACATTACTCTCATTTAAAAAAAAACAGATACTAAAATTCTCATCTATAAATAAAAATTTGAAAACCTTTTTCGTCAAAGAAATTTTTCAGATACATTTCATTAAAAAAAGATACAGAAACATTTACGTTTAAACTCAATAGCCTCTTAAAAAAAAAAGACAATACTCTCAAGTTAAAATAAAAGCCCATTCGCCGGGGGAATCCTAAATGATAAATATATTGTTTTTGTGTTTTCCTAATTAAAGCGTTTTTATAGCACACTTCCCCTTTCTTATCCCCTGAATTAAACAACATAGATTTAAAAAAAGAGACTCGCAATAATAATAGAAAAGAATGGTGCGAAACTCGTGTCTGAGGTTTATTGACCGTTGTTAATTGATTATTTCTATTAGCGCACGATGGAAAGTTCGTCTGGGAACTGCAGAATCATTCCATAAATCAACTCCTGCGTGTTTATTTAGCCTTGAAAAAGGAACTGCAGGAAGAAAAGTTGTGGTCTCTCTCTCTCTCGTTTCGTGTCCGATAATTCAGCTGGATCAGCATGTGCTTTCTTCTTCCGTGTTTTATTAATTCGTTTATTCAACGATGGGATGTCCACGTAAACTGTCGGAACAAAACTTTTGGTTAATGATTTCTAAATTGATTTAAATATGCGGTTCTTCCCGCTTATCGCTTTTGAGTCGGGAGGCACGTACGAAAAACGATGCAGAAGGGAAAGGTGTGCTGGAAGACGTAACGCTTTCATTCCGGCCTCGGATCGAAACTTAAAAAGGAGATTCTAACATGGTTTTTTATTTTATAAGTGGATACAACATAAGCCGATATTAGAAGTTTACGTGATATGGGGAAATATTTAAGAAATAAGCAAAGAAGAAAATTAAGTATACTTTAATTTTTAATAAATTGAAGATTTGCCAAACTTCATTTATTTGCTTCGCCAGAAAATATCGACTTTCATTAAAATTTTGGTTTTATCTGATTATAGATGTCACACACTGGAACCGTACACTTACTATTGGCGACAGTCCAGGGTTAGCCCTTGAGGGAACACCGGAGAACACTTCTCTTCACTTTTTTTTTCTTTTTGGATTGGAATGCCACTTAAAGTATCATTTTTTCTTTAAGCCTACCGCAGCCATATTTTAACGGAATTCTCGTATACTCTTTACAATGACTTTCCTTTTCTAACCAAATATTTATTTTTCAAGAAATTCATTCAAAGAGAAAGAGAGATTCAAAATTAGGGCTTTCAAATTATCTAACATGTTTGTAAGACAACTTATATTTTTACTGTTTATCTCAGTTTTTATTTGTATTCGTTACTAATTATAACTTATCACTTAAAAGCAGTAGTGCACACATAAATTTTTCAAGGGGGAAGGGGTCCAGGGTCGAAAGTCCACTATTCTCGCATCATGCTCCAATACGCTTTTGAACATATTCTTTTGATTTTTTTTGATTTTGGAGAATAAAAAACAGTAAAAAAAAAAAAAAATTATTTATGTGAATAATTAGCGTTAATTAATAAAATTAATTATTAATAACAAATGCTATTTACGTACTATATACATAGGATTATAATCAATCGGGAAAAAAATCAAGGGCTTTGAGGGAGGGGGCTCGGACAGGAAAGAATATGCTGGGTGGCGTATTGAAGCATGGTACGAGAACAATGGACTTTCGGCCTTGGACCCTCCCCCCCCTTGAAAAATTCCTGTGTGCACCACTGCATGATATCATAATCTCTTATATCAATAATTTAGTAACAACAATTTTTCTCACTTCACTTATGTTCAATATTCCTGTACTGTCAGCATATTTCTGCATGCTAGCATTGTCTAACAATATTGAAGACTGATGTGGATCTATATTGATACCCCCAACAACTACAACCTCTAAATTAGGTGACAAGTTTTGATAAGCTTGAACTAACGTTGATTTTTTTCCCCAACTGTTTAATGCGAACATCGGCTTAATTTTAAAAAAAAAAAACAATATTTAAAATATGTTTATAATTGTTAAGACTATAAGCTGATAAAACTAAGAAAATTTTCTGTACAAAAAATTTTAATAAGTTTTACATCATGTGGCATATTTTCCATAAGAGATGTTCTAGTTATTTGCACCAGACTGTTTTATGAAGTTAAAAACATCCTTTTTGAAAAGGAGCGCTATTTTAATACAAACGGGAGAGAAAATATAATGTATTGAAAAAAATGTACATAGGAAATTAAATATTTCTTAATTTTTCAAATAAAAAATGAAGGTAACGCTGAAAAATTGAAGCTGAATTGTGTGTGTGAATTTCTGAATTTCTGAATCTCTCCATTTCTGAATTTTTTTTTTTAAAAAAAGGTCAAGAAAGTAATCCCACTGAATTTACAACAACGTGTTACAGAGGGGGCCGATTATGAATTAACTGAAAAATGTCATCAGAAAGAAGGCGTTGAGTTCAATACTTTCCGCTAATTCATTTGAGAGCTTAAAATATTTAATAAGCATACCAAGCATAAAATATAAGAAAAAAGGAGAAATACATGGGCACGTTATTTGTTCCTTTAAATACTGTAAGCCCGCTAAAACATATTTTTGAAAACAGTTTTCAAAATTTTTGGAGTATCTTCAAATGCTTGGCATCAAAACGTTCAAATTGAAACGAAGAACAATATATTTCTCTTATAAAAATCAAAAAAAGTTTTAACATATCTGAGACCCTTTAGTATAAAATTCCATCAATAATTGTCTGACACCTAAATTGACTTGGTGTTGAAGTTAGGAGAAGGAGTCCCGGCTCAGGTGTCGTCCTTGACACTTGACCATGGGTCAAAATTTGAAGGTCCGTTGCCAATAGACCAGATGCAGCCTCAGAGGGTGACGTTAATAAACACCTAGTGATTCTAGTACCTAAATCATAATAGCCAAAGGGATGTAACCTTTTTTTGAATTCCATAGAAATATATTAAAAAACTTTAAATTAAAATCTAATTAATATCTTTGCAATTTTTTCTATTTTAAGGAACTTACCAAAAATTTGAAGAAATAAAGATTTTATAAAATGCCCCATCTCTCTTAGGAAGCAATTCAAAAAGTAAAGGAATTTGTTCGACGTTTGTTTTTCATCTACTTTTCTTTCTTTTTTCTGATGACTACCTAAAAAAATGAAAGATAATTAAAAGATTTTAAAGTTAGAAGTTTTGTCTCTGGTGATTGTTATACATATTTTATATAGTTACTCTTTCTTAAATGAAAAAATAAATATAAGATCCAGTGGCGGATTAAGCGGGTGTCGGACCAGGTGGCCGCCAGGGGCCCCCAGCACCAGGAGGGGCCTCAAGCTTGATGGATTCCACCAGTGGCGTAACAAAGAATATTAGTGCCCCCCCTTGCAAACTCAGTTTTGGGCCCCAAGCCCAAATATATATACAGAAATGGTCATATTATACACAGAATAAAATGTTTTGGACAAAATGGATATGGTAAAAATAATTGATGAATTTCCCAAAGAGAAATCAAACTGTAAGCTCTTAATTTTTTTGTATACAGTTAAGATTTTTCTTTAGCCGATGAGTTTTATTGTAATCAATACATTTTATTTTGAGAATTTGAAGTAAGTGACTCTCTCTCTCTCTCTGTTTCACTATTTTAGTGGTTCGACTCTTGAGCCTATGGGCCTTAAACCTTTTACCGCCAGGGGCCTCCAACTACTTTAATCCGCCTCTGATAAGATCTTGTTAGACTAAAAATTTTCAATCTGGAAAATTCGAAATAAATTATTAAAAATCCTTATACACAAAAATACTGGATGAATTTAAACATTAGCAGTTTTATTGTAAGCAATTAATAATATCGCATATAATAACTTGTATGCTTAAGGTTATATTTAAAGAAACTAACCACAGAGTTTTAATAAAAACTAAATATTGCCCAAGAAATTTAAAATGCATATTTCATGAATTACTCAAAAATCCAATATGATACCTGACCAGAAATAAATATCTGTTTTGGTTCGGCATATGTTATTATTCCTTTTTTCATTGCCACATATAGTACGCAGACACATTTAGGATTTCATTTGCTTCAAATTTGTAAATTATAGCAATAACGCAAGTAATTACAGCATTATTAAAATTTTTTTATTCTGGTTAGTAGTTTTCCTGTTAGCACTAAACCTGGTAATAGTTTACGTGCAATATCACATAATTATTATGAATTATGTTGTATGAAGCCACAAATTATTATCCTGTAAAAATCTATATTATTTCTTTAGGAAAAAGAAATTCTCAAAATATACATTTGAAACGCATCGATATTGGGAAGAATGAATCGGAATTTCTTAAGAAGTAGAAAATCTCAGTTTGTCCTTAAATCAAATCGGGAATAAAATGTATTATAATAAAAGCATTGTATTATTACTTAAAACAACGACAATTAAATTATAGGAAATACAGATAAACTAAACCCAATTATATGAAAATTCATTTAAAGTAGAAATACGTAAATTCAAGAAAATTCAATCAACATATTTGTATATAAAATGTTTATTTTTATAGAAAAAATCTTATTTGAGAGAGAGAGAAGTTGTTGTTTTCTTTAAAAAAAGCATAGTATTGTAAGTAATTGTAATTATTAGAAATATCTGATAACAGCAACAGTTTACGAATGATATTTTACCTTTCTAATTCTTCTCAGGATATTTTTTGCACAATTTATGTATTATATATAAGATGCAATTTAAATTTCCTTTATACAATAATATCATGTAAAAAAATGTTTACTCTTCGTTACACACGTCATCATTAAGCACTGTGTTATACGTCGCTTAGTACTAAGTGATAATAATGTCAACATCTGAACTAGTCGGTTAACTTAGACTTACATCATTTTCGTTTTAAGTGATTAATTACTAATTTTGAAGAAATTGACAAGAGAAAATTTTTGCTGTAGGCTTGAACTGGAACTGAATAAAAAATACGCCAATGATTTGTGGGCATTTGAAAAATCTGGCATAACGAAACGGCCTAGCACCATTACCTGCCTTTAGCAATTAACATCGACGTTAGCAAAGAAAGAAATGACCGGGAAATGATTTATGATAACAGCAAGAAGCCTAATTCAATTAATACATAACGTCGCATACTAAATTTGGTGACAATATCAAAGATCTACAACCATAACTGAGTTATTAATTATGCTTCCACACGACGTTTATTTATTTAAATTTATACAGTGGTTACACGGTTTATTGTTACGATCATCAAACATGTTTTATGCCCAGACATCACGTCATATTGCGTTCACTTCTGGAATGAAAGCTGAAATGTTTATGTTCCATACTTTGCACAACATTGCTTTAAAAGAAATAGTCACTTCCCACGACTAGACAAAAGAACTAGAAATCAAATTAGCATGTGAACGCCTTTCCCACCTCGGGATTGGGAGGGCTATTTAGCTTTTCGTCACTGACTAGCTAATGCCTTTTTTCGTCTTCTGCCTCGTAGAGTCAGAAAGATGAGATATGAACATGTTTATGAATTCCTAGAGGCTTACATATAAAAGCTGAAAGATGTTTTTAAGAAGTGAGAATAACATACAGTGTGAATTTTTAGAGAATATTTTTCAAACTATTAGGAAAATGTACTGTAGGCTGTTGTTTTTTGAACCTTTTTCTCAAACAAAATATTAAAATATATACTTTGATGCATTGTAAAACATTGCAATTAAAAATTATCAAAATATAAAGTTCAATGCAATGTGCAGTTCCAAGGATTATTCAGTGTTTTATCACTCTTTATATAGTTAATGTCTATTTTCATTTGTCTCGGAAATTCAGAAAGGTTAGATCTGAAAAAGTTAATTTTTATTGAAAGTTTAAGTGTAAAACTTTCAAAAATCAGATGAAAATACAATCGGACTCCAATTTACCGAACCACTATAAAATGAATTTTTATCTTACATCAATTAAAATGAAGGCAAAAAACCTCTATTGAATGAATAACAAACCCCGATTTAACGAATTATTTCAATAGTTGAATTTTTTTTTTCAAATGACGTATCCTTTTTACCTGGAACAGAAAAAGACGAATCTTGAAAGCAGCAAATTTCGACAGGAAAGGCTGTAGACCTTATTAGACTTTACTAGTACAGATGAAACACGAGTGTAACCTATCGTGTGAGTTTTGGATAGGACAAGAAATCCCTTTCTTATTTCATATCATTCCACAACGCAGGGGATATTTTAAGATTTTAATGATCATGCTACGTTTTATGACTGATTGCCTATCTGTGCCAATAAAGTTGAGGAAATTGTTGATGAGTTGATTTTGCCAATGAATAGCGATTCTGATGCAGAAATTGATAATGAAACGTATCAAAACTATTACATTTTCTAATACTTTACATTGTTTGAAAACTGTGAAAATATGCCTAATGCAGATTATGCAGCAGGATGTAAATGACGCAGTATTTTCTTCTCTGCATAGAGTCGAAAAAGAACTCTTTCTATTCAGAAATCAAAAAGATTATCAAACATATCTTCGCCGGTATTTTAAACTTTCTAATTAACTACTTTGTAATAATCCAATAATAGTATTTTTAGCTGTTGAATGGAAAGTGTGTAATCTAACTATATTGATATTTTCTGTGTAGGTACTTATAGAATTTCCCAAAGGTAAGTGCACACACACACAAAATTGTATTCTGTTTGGACCCCGATATAACAAATAGCTCCGAATTAACGAACGAAATGTGCGTTCCCGTTAAATTCTTTGAATCGCTGTTTCACTGCATAATCTTTTTCAAAAATATTAATTTTTCAGAAAATAATGTATATTATGCCCCATTTTTAATACACATGGTACATTATATTTTAAAATTTTATTATTAAAGTTAACAAAAGATCAATTTCAGACAACAGGTGTTGAATTCATACTGATACTGTCTCAATCATACATCTATCACCAAATGCAGCGTTTCTCAAATTGTGGAGAGAGCCCCCTTAGGGGGCGTGATAACCCTACAACGGGGCGCGAGTATATCGAAAAATCAAAAATAAAGATTATTTTAAAAAATTATTAATGTATTGAAAGGAAGCAAAGCAAAATACATTCTAACATAATAAATAATAAAATACACATTTACACTGATATGTACTTATAAATTGATCAGTATTGTACAATGTATTTGATAATAAATTTATCAATACTAAACGAAGAGCAAGTTTAATAATTAACTCCCATGGGATTGTCATATACAAAAATTATATTCAAAATTTAATATTTATCTTGATAATTTGTGCTGTTACGGTATGGTGTTAATTATACACCATGATTGAATATATTATAAATGAAATAAGTTTACATCCATTTCAGAAGGTGAAAATACTAAACATTTTTATTCGGCTCAATCCGTTACTATTTTATTATGACTGGTTTTTCAGTTCTAAGGCAACTCATTAAATCTATCATCAGATTCTTTCATTGCCAGATACAACAGGTTAGAAGACTACTAATCTGAACTTAACAATATAGACATAAATTATTTCTCTGACAAATAGAACTAAGTACACTACTCCCAACGAAGTTATTGAAAAAGGAATAACATACCCAAGCTCACACATTTGCCTTACACCTCTGTTATCACCTGTTACTACACGGTTTATAATTAAAGACGTATTGTAGCTTTAATTACACTATTATTGCATTCAACACAATGTTATTGTGTCGGGGGGGGGTGATGAAAAATATGATAGAAAATTGGGTCTCAAATTCTGAAAGTTCAAGAAGCACTCGCCAAATGTTAATAATCACGATTTTTTTCACAAGAGTTTACAAGAATGAGAAGGAGATTACAATCATGGTGATATTTTATTACCATTACTTTCTGAAGCAATACTAGGACTGTTGGAGATGGACCCTGTAATTTTGAACCTTGATTAAAAACAAGGATTCCATTCTCCCCATTTCCACACCACAACAATATGAGGACTTTAAGCCTTGACAAATGTAACGTGCATCAGCTCCACTATATTTTAGATTTTCTGTGGTATCAGGATTCAAACCCACAACTCGACACAAAACGACGCAGGCCATGGCTTCTTAGTAATCGTATAAATCTTTAAGGTATCCGACTACCCTAAAATTGTGAATTTTGCCAAAAATGACAAATTTTTTTATGATTTGATTTTATAGGTCATTTTAATAACTTTATAAAAATACCAAGTTTATTATTCTCCGTTTACTAGAACAAAAACTACAAGTGTTTTAGTAAAAGCAGATCCCCATTACTTTAAGCGAGATATATATATGTCATACTTTAAAAAGCTTTTTACTCGAAATGTGTGTTTTTTTTAAATACTCAACCGGGGCCAGCGATTGCTAAATATAAGTTTTGAAAATAATTAACTGAAATTTTTTGTGTGCATATTCTGTATAAGTGTAGAAGTGTCTTAACCTTTAGATTTATCAATCACTGTTTTATTATAAAATTTACAGTCCCTTATGTTAATTTAATCACTGTTTTTTTAAGCAATATCATATTATAACTAAGATAAAGTGCTCAATTTTTGTAAAAGTTAAAATATCTCTCTTCCTGAATTTCATTTCAAAAACGAATAACAAAGCAACAGACCAAAATTGAAAAATTGAAAATCTGTCTATAAACTTTTTGTACAGAATGGGCCATATTTATGTTATTTTTTGTCAATTTTTACCCATTTTTTCGCATTTTAGTAATAATAATTTCTTTTTCCATTCTTAATTTTAGCATATTTTTCTTAAAATGTACCAAACAAATTTAAAAACTACAAAAATTCCCCATATTTTCATTTTTTTTAAAAAAAAGTAGTCACATAGTCGGATACCTTAATTATTTGTTTTTCAATATCATCTTCCGTTTTAAAGCGGAGGAGATGCAAAACAGTTAGAATGCTTTAAAGCAGTGGTCTTCCAACTTTATCGGCTCAAGGAGTCCTCAGAACAATAAAATGTTTTTGAGAAACCCCTTTCTTGAGAAAGACTCTTAGAACAATAAATCTTCAAATACTATTTAAAGTAAATCAACATGTTATAAGTACTTTAAGCAAAGACAATAAAAAAGTATTGCATTTGTTATAAAAAATTTTAATGTCATTTTAATATAATTTACTCAAACATTAATATTAATTTATGATCCTAGTGTCACTTACTCATACATTATATTTATTATTTGTGAAATGCCTTGCGTTTTTTACACAAATTGTGGAAGTCTAGGTCTATTGAAATTACCCGCAGTCGCATATGAAGCCTCTCACGTTGAGAAATATTTTTCTGTTAAATACATTGTTCTGAATGGCATTAAAATGTTTATAGATCTGGGAGTGAGATGTCCTGTGTATTTTGCATGAATTTGTAATCTAAAATGTAGATATTCTTGTTAAAATTTAGATTTTCATGTGAAATCTGTTGATATGTGTCGATATGTTGTTTCCTTCCTTTCATTGTTGGTGTTTTTTCCTAAAATGAAAAAAAAAGTGCATTTTCCATTCGAAAACTATTTAGTCTTGCAAAACTAGCGAGTATCAAATTATTTCGTGGAGCCCGGGATAGTAAAGAGAGTATAATATTTACAATCTCGTAAGCTAGTAAGTAATACATATTAAGAAAAAAAATGTTTAAATATTTTTTTTCAATTAAATAAAACTTTCAATTTTTTATTGTGATTCGTGGAACCCATGGAAACGCCTCGTGGAACCCCAGAGTACCATGGAACATAATCTGAAGACCACTGCTTTCAAGTAATATTTCCTTACGAATGGAAAAATAATAATAACGAAATCCCATGAAACACCTTTATTCATATTTTTTTTACAAAGGTTACTTATTAAATAACTCGATAAAAGTATAATAATATAATAAAGTTATAAAATTGCAGTAAAAATTGTTTGGTTGAAAAAAAAATTTCAAAAATATATCAAGTATTTGTATTCTTAAGTCTTAAAATGTGTTAAGGATTTATTGCAAGCTTATATGTTCATGTCTTCTACGCTGAAAATATTGCTAATGGGATTTTTTAGGAAGAAAAAAAATTGGTTTTTTTTTCAATTATTTATGCTTTAAGCACTCCGGTTTTTTTTTTTTTTTCTGAAGCAGATTATTTTAAAAACAAAAGTCTCGTGCGTGTGGTGAGATTCAACAGCTTATTACTAACCCCCAAAAAAACAGGATAAAAATTAAGAAAAAAAAATGTCCTTTTATATAAGACTGAAAAAGATATATATATTTACACACATATAAATATCAATTTGGGATTAGCAACAGATAAGATTATACGTATTTAACATCACCAAGTCATTTTTTCCCCATTTCATTTCCCCCGGTCATTTTTCATTTAGTAACTATAACGAAAATTGATAAAGGGAGGGGGGGGGGAATAACAATGTGTATCGTGAATAATTACACCAATGTATATTATAATCGGTGAAATTGAAAAATATTTCTTTTTCTTATAATTGTATTAGCATTATTCAGAATAAAAAAATTTTACATTTTTATGGATTTTTATCATTTAACGTGATAGAGGAAAAAATTCGTGCCACTCACAATTTAAAACGAGAAGTAAATTTCTCTCCCATGATTTGTTTGAGAATAAAATGAAATACGGCCATTTCAAGTTAAAAATTCAAACAGCTTATATTGTTGTTTCAAACATTTTTTTCTTAAAAAAAGTTCCATTCGATGCAAATTTACATGGCTTAGTTCAAATGCTATGACTGATTCCAAATGAAACCTTGAACTGGAAATATTCTATCCTCAAACATGTGCATAAAGTTAAGAAAACGAAGAGGGTCGCCTGTTTGGAAGAGGCGTGTAAAATGAACCGTGAGTTTGAATTAGAAAAGGGACGCAGCTGAATTAAAGAGAGGTTTAATGGATTTAAAGGGATTGGAATGCTCAACTGCTTCTAATTACACTGAATTTAATTAAACAGTTTAAATATTCCAGTTTCTTTATTCTAGAGATTTCTGAATATATAGGTGATAGGTATTAATGGATGGTAGGAAAAGGACCCTACACAGTTTTTTTAAGGATATATATATGGGAGGGTTTAAATTTATAATTTTATTTGAATGAAACACTTTAACCAGGAACAGGTTTGATTTGTTGAGCTTTAAATTTTAGAGCTCATTAATGATATATTGATACAGTCGTGATAAATGAAGAAACCTTTTTTTCAGTTACAGATTTTTTTTTACGATGACCAGAGACGTCTTAAGGCATCGGCACTTGACCCGGGCCCAGGGCATTGTCTCACTCTTGACTCTGCTTTAATAACATCATGATCCAACTAATTTTAATGGTCGAATGTTGTTCTCAGACATATTATCTGAAAACATGGCATGTTGTCCATATAGCATTATTTTGTGATGACTGTCTTCCACGTCTAGGCCTAGGCTTACCACCATACACCAACATTACTCATTTAATTGAAAGGCGGAGGTTGGTCGAGCCTGTTTGTACCAAGGTTAGTGATATTGGGAGTCATGCACTTCATTTGTTTCAAATTACTGTTTTTGCGAGTATGCTATATACTAACTGCTTTTAAGGGTCATAGAAGTGGTTTACTTTTAGGTAGGGGATTATTATTACGTAAGAACCCAGGGCTTCAAGAATCCTTAAGACATCCCTGATGACGATACAAAAAGCTAGAAGAAACCTAATACAACTCAAACACACGCTCAAATCTTACGACAGACAAAATCGCTTACATTTTTTCCCCTTCCAAAGGATCTCAGCTTATAACTCCTATAACTAGAAGTTCTAGAACAAGGATGGCGAACCTTTTTGAGACGTGGGTCAAATTTTGCTCATATTTTTTTAGTACTAGCTCGTGGGTCACTAATGCCCATTTGCACCAGAGTTAAGTTTAAAAATTTTTAAAACTAAACATATTTAAAATTCAATTGACTTAACGAGTAAAAATGGGCGCTATGGAAGTCGCTTACTACAAACATAACGAACTGAGCATAACCTTACAAAAGTGCACTTGATCCGAAGAAAGTTCTTGAAATAGGGTTGTTTGCTTTGGTTTGTAGATTTTTTTTCCCCACAAACAAAATGCGAGTAAAATTATACACTTTATTTCATATTTTGTAAACACTTGTGCTTTACTTCAAACGCTACATACTTTTATATACATTTGTTGTCATTTGCGTAACTTTGGAACTGTAATGATCAAATTGAAGGTTATAGACAGCATTTAAATTGATTTTGCAGTGCTTGAAAAAATACAAATAAAATGTAAATAATCGACACAAATTAGAAGATCTAAATAAATCCGCGTAAGCAAACAAGTGGTTGCATTACAATCGTGGGTCAGTTAAAAAGCTTGCGTGGGTCAGGCACTGACCCACGGGTCATAGGTTCGCCATCACTGTTCTAGAATTTTCTTTATTTATTTTATTTCCGGGTCTTAGCACCCTGACTAGTCAGATTTGATGGTTCATGCAATATTGCGTCATCTCACCACAAAATTTAGTGACGTTGTGAGATAAAGTTGCAGTTAAAATTGTATTTCTAGTTATGTGGATAAATAGAAATATTTTGCGATGTCTTGGAGGGTTCAGGACCATCATGCGTTAAAGAAAAACCTCTAAGAAAATCAAAATAGAGAATCATTATACAAATATATATGTATGTGATTGTGTACTTTTTGTTTGCGTGTAATTAGCTTTAATTGGAACGAAATAGGAATCCGAACACTTTGTTTAAAGAGGTTACTGCTTATACATTTATTTTAGCTTTCTAATTTTGAGAAATTATTGCATTATAAATACTCATTTATTTATTTTCATAATTATTCAAAAATAAGAAATAAATAAGTGAATTAATGTAGATTTTTATTTTTATTTTTAATGGACTTGAAAAGGAACTTAAAAAGCAATTTAATTGAAATCGTCGAAAGTAATTTAAATTTAATTTTGATCCTTTGAGTTAGTAGCAGTGATAGAAAATTTCTTAAACTAAAAACGAATTTAGAAAGTATATAGAAAGAGTACTATAATTGTGTATAAAAGTGAAAAATCACAAAATATTTTTTTAAGATTTTATCATTCTGTAGCTGGCTTTCTCCCAACGTTTCTCTCTCAAAACTGACTTGGGATAATTTTCTTTAAAGTTTTATTGAAAGTTTAACCCCTTAACATACATGATCGAAATAATTCGACCACACTAATTTGACCAAATTGTGTACAGTCGAGATAATCCGAGTGGAGTCGTATTTTATGCAGCTGTAATTTTCACACTCAAATGCAAAGGTCACCGTCTGCACTCGTAAGACTGACTGCGATCCGCAGTCGTGATTTCGTAAATTTAGATAACTATTATAAAAAAGTATTCTTTCATTTTCAGACATCAGCATTTAGAACGCATATGTTTTGTTCGAAAAAGTTGAGGTGCAAAAGAATTAAGATTTCCGAACCAAATTAGTAGAAAGATTTATACAAAGTTATAATAGCAATACAAATATATATAAAAAAAGAAAACGGTAGACCAAAATCCTCTGGAATTCTACAACGAACGGATCGTCGTTTTCCCAGTTATGTTCCACCAACATAAAAAAAAAAGCTTCCACCACATAGCAACACTGTGTGTTGCGCTAAATACGGCAAAGGAAAAAGAAAATGCAATCATTACATGCGTAATGATTGCAATATTGTGTTAAGTACTACACCTTGCTTACAAATATATCAATCAAAAGGAGATTTTAAATATTTTTTTTAAATAAGTACTACACGATTACTATAATTTATGTTAAAAATGTATAAATAAATATTTTTACCGCTAAAAGTACATTTTTTTTCGAAACAGCTATAAGAAAGAAAGATTATAAAATTCAATGTACGTGCAAGATTGCAATAATCGGCACTTATATGCATGTGGATCAAAATTAAAATAAAAATCTCGATTAATTCTGTATTTATTTTATTTTGGGCCAAAACAAAGTTCTAAAAGGTGTTTTCTTAAAGAGGGGGAGGGAGGAAATAATTATTTTTTTGTGATTTTTTCCCCTTCAAAATAAGTGTGCGCGTTAAGGGGTTAACTACCACTTTCTTACAATGGAAAAATAATCAGCAAAACAGTTTTGCTATATTAAGTGAGGTTCTTACAATGGAAAAATAATCAGCAAAACAGTTTTGCTATATTAAGTGAGGTTCTTACAATGGAAAAATAATCAGCAAAACAGTTTTGCTATATTAAGTGAGGTTCTTACACGAGTAAAAGAAAGTTAGCTGATATTTACTCTGCTAGTGTGGGGTTTAATTGATTCACTCAACTAGTTAACTCTTCCATTATTATTTTGAAGTGATTACCTAATCTTATATAGAGTTAATCATCAGCATGAAATATTTTTCAACCAAACTCTGTTGTGCATCGGATTCAATTTGTCTTTTCGAGATTGGAGCTTCCTCTGTTTATTTAGAGACTCAGCATCAGAGTGTCAGCATATATCTTTTGGATCTTTACAGATAAGTGTATTTGGATTATTTAGTTAGATAATTGATTTTTCCCCCTGTACTTGAGTTAACCTAGGAATCATTAAATAGTTAATTGATTATTTGTGTTTGTGATTATTTGTTAGAATTTCGAGTTATGCCGATTACTATCAAATCAGATTTGAGTCTCAATCTTTTGAGTACGGAACCATCTGAGTTAGATAACCAGACTTTGGGGGGGGGGCGTTACAAACCGATTGATTATTTATTTATTTTTAGCACTCTGAAACAATGCGAGAGTAATGTACCCCGACTATTGGTGACGAACATAATTTTTGACCCCCGTCAAGTGGTGAGGAAAGTATCTCAGCTGGGACTCTCCCCTTCCTAATTTCCATACCACACCACTGGGAGGACTTTGAGCCTCGATAAGTTAAACATGTATCTGCCCCTTTACATGTGGAGGGTCTTTTATCAACTAAATAAAACCATAATTATTTCGAAGTTTAACACTAAATTTCTAGTCTAAATTGTAGGATATAAACTTGAATATACTTGTATTTTAAAAAGTTGATACTTATACAATTCTTAATGAAATAGAAATATCAGTTTAAGAATTGTAATTAAATCGTTATAGAAACTATATAAGGTTTCAGCTTAACTACTCAAAATAATGTCGCATATTTATGAAATTTTTTGGGTAAATGACATTTAGGTGCGTTTTTATTATTTTTTTTTTCAATGTCATTACATATAGCAGATAAAAGATAAATGACAAGAAGTTAAGTTTAAATATGTTTAAAGTAATATAAGGTAAGGTTGATATATCCTTATAAGTAATATTTGTATTTTTTCAATTATGTGTTAAGAACATGTTTAATGTTTGAAAGCATTTAATACAATAGCATTGTAAAAAGTCTTCATAGGTAGTAACTAAGAATTATAAAAATGTCGATGCACTTGAAAGAAAAAAGAAGGTTCTAATGCATTTTTCAATTTGTAATTATCCATTACGTGGAATAACTTTAATGGATGATATTATTTAGACCTTTTCCTTCTATTGGAGTGGCGTAATAACTTTTTTCCAAGGCTTTTTTTTACAAAAAGAGAAAATTAGTTTAAAAATATTTAACGAACGTTAATGCATACTCATGGTCTTTTAAACACATTTTCATAGAATGAAGAAACATTTTAAAACAATTTAAACCCCATTCTTCCCTAATTTGTTTCAAGCTTATGCAAGGGAAGAGGGAAAAAAGGGGGAGAAAAGAATATTACAAAAATCAATCTCCTTTATCTTGGAAGTGATACCCCCAACTCAAATGCAACCCGTTTCAGGGGGTGTCTACGGTCTCATTGTGGAGGTCTTCAGCACATGGGGGAACGTTTGTCAAAGTGCGTGAGGACTGTCATTAATTCGGAACGGAGTGTCAGGCCAGGATTTTTGTATCGATCCTACTAGTGATAAGTGGCTTTTGAGAATTATTCCCCAATTACTCTTTTCGTGAGGGAAAAACTATAAGGGGGAGCGAAAAAGTTTGACAAGATCGTCGACATAGCTTCCTATTGTTGCCGCCACACGGAAACAGAAATTGTCTTTTGTTCAGCAATGTCGGATTGGAAGGAGGACCCATTTTTCTTTCCAGCCTGCAAATGTCCTCCTTTTAGTTTTGTAGATTCAGTCTTTTAGACACACACACACACTGAATGGAAGATAAAAGTTTGCATTGCTGAAAAATTATCTTTAAGAAATGAATGTGTTTTCCGTCTATTCTGGAAACCATGGAGAATAAATACGCGAGGAGAAGTATTTCTGTTTTTAGCAATTCAGTCATTGTCAGTATTAAGAACAAATATAAATGTGTACACATTTCTAAATGCACAAAAGAGGAACGCTGAATAGCATTTGTCTGCGCGTTAATTCATGTCTTTTTAGTGTAAATAAAATACTTGTTTGTTTATCCTTTCTTGATTCTCTTTGATATAGTATTTTGTGGTGAATAGATAAGCATTTATAAAAATCCTTACATAAAAAATTTGTTTCATTAACTTGTCAAGTTTTTACAACAATGGTTAGAAACCACCTTCAAAATTACACTACTAAGTATTTTTTATGATGTTCTGTGAAATGGGAAATTAATTTACATTTTTGTATATCCCTAAATTATAATTTTTGAAAGCATTCATATTACATTTTGATTAGGGGTTATAAAATTTAAGATTTAGAGAGACCACATAAATTAATAACTCCTACATTGCCATATTTAGCCAGAGATAATTTTCATGAAAATTAAATAACTGAAAATCACTGTCGAGTGGCGACAATACTTCAAGTTATTTGTCTTGTATTAACTAATTAATCATAATAAATATGAGTTTCGCTTATAAATTAATATTCATTAAAATTAGCAGGAATAAATAAATTTACAAATTTTCTAAAGAGAATAAATTATTAAACTTTTAAATTGTTAAAATCCTTTTCCCTGAACATATTTAATAAGTGTAGATTATGATTTCATCGTTGTGTGAGTAAAGTTTTAAAATTTTTATCAATTAGGGATTTATTGAATCTATTCAAGTAAAAAGAATTATAAACATTCCTATGAGAGAGAAAAAATTTAATTCTTAATAGACTTCCAAAATGTTCTTTTTTGTTGCTATTATTAAATCAGTCCATAAAGTTTTTTTTAAAAAAATTATAACAACGATTTTCTGTTCCTAATTTTAAAATCAAACATCTTAATGAAGCGAAAATATTAAAAAAATAACAATGCACAATGAATGAACTCAGCGGAAGTATAATAGACATGGGATAATAGTTTCACTAATTCACAACATATCCTCGATGAAAGTTCTATAGTTGTATTTAAAGTTCATATATATTTTCAAAACCATGTATTACGAATCATGTATTCAAAATTATTTACCATGTATTCAAAACCATGTATGGACACGCCTGTTATAATATTATTCCCCATGTAGTCTGAAAAAAATTACCGCTCTTGTGCTTGTTTTTAAACGAGGGAAATCGAAGAAATTACAAGGATATAATTATATCTAGAAAGATTAGTGCATGTTTCGTTGTAATTTCCATTACACAGTATATCATAACACGATTAGGTTTGTTGTTATCACGAAGTACATGAAGAATACGCTTCGCCTCGTGTTTCCTGCGTCTACATTGAATCCTCCACAATATCATTCACAAATCTCGAGATAAATGCCTGACTTAAGTATTTCATTGACTACTATCTGTAATTCTCACGCAATAGAATGAATCCTGGTGAATTTTTATTAATATAAATCAGTAGAACACGATAATTTTTTTTTGAATTCATGATAATTGAAATAATGCTCATGAGAACTTATTGAAAAAGAGAGAGAAGCTTGTAATCATTATTTAATGAGACCGTAGGATTCATATATGGGTATCTATTATATGAATTAATGCTTTCAGGGACGTCAACCGGACTCGGGCTCAGGGCCTCACCCTCGGTGAGGGGGGGGGGCTTGTTTCATTCTCGACTCTGTCTTAATGAGATCATGATCCGGATAATTTTAATGGACAAATATTATTCCCGTACATATTTTTCGAAAAACAGTGAATTTCAAACTGCATGTCAACTGGCAAAAGTGGTAAGACTATATTATTATGTGATGACCGTTGTCCATGTCTAAGTCTAGGTCTAATACCATTTCCAATCATTCAATCTGTTTAGTCGAAATACGGTCATCGGTCAAACTGGTTTGTGCCTAGGATCTTCAGATTGTGAGTCGGGCATATTTGTTTTAAATTAGCGTTTCAACTATATACGACAATGCATGCTATTTACTGTCTACTTTTAAAGATCTCAGATAGAGCCTACTTTTACATATGGGCCCAGGGCCTCAAGAAATCTTAAGATATCTCTGGGCCTTTTGCCTCAAAGAGTCTTAAGATGTCCCTGGCTGAGTTGTTTTTATTTGAATAGAAGAAAAAAATTAAAAAATTTGTATCTTTAAAATGTGTTTAAATATTGTAGATTTTTAAAAATAATTTACATTAATTTATGAAAGTTTACTGCTTGCTATTAATATTTAACTTACAAGAATGATATAAGCAGTAATATTTAAATGTTTTTATTTGTCATAACCCTTGACCGATGATTGAATCAAATGTACCCCAAGATAAGATGTGAGATTTTATCAAGTAGCCTTATCTTTAATATGTGATTTTATGTAAGAAATACGAACAGATTAAGGTCAACAGCCGAAATTTTCAAATTGCCGTTATTTTATAAAAAAACTAGTTTTTGGATATCTTTTTTTAATGTTGCTTGTACTTATTTTTTTTTTCATAAACTGCATCTTGTTTTCGTTTAAATTTTGCGCTCAAAGAAAAAAAATTATTTACGAAAACCTTCTATTGTATTCGTTCTTTCTCTCTCTCTGAAATAATATAAAAACTGTAACAGTTGAACTGTTTGTATATAATAACACTGGGGTTCATCTTACGATAAGTAAACACTATGTAAAGTAACTTCTGCAATTGTTCTTGTAATTCTGGAATGATGAGCAATTATATAAAAAAAATGCTGAAATTTAACTTAACTTATGTATGATAATATAAACTATAATGTATAATAACTGAAAAACTAAAAAACAATATAACTATAAAAACTAAAAAACAATATAACTATAATAACTATATAAACTGCAATAATTAAAATAACTTATGTATGAAATAAACTAATCAATTGACACAAATTGATGTTATTTAGTGCAACTCTTTCCTCAGCTACTGGGCGGTCAAAGTAAAACAATAAATATAAAAATAACAAAGATCGGATTATATAAAAATGTTTATGAACCAGAATAATTATTTTAAATAATAAAAAAAGCATTTTCACAGAAAGATTTATTTGAATTTTTTGATTCATGGATAAAGAGTTACAGTTTGTTTACTAATTTGCTGATTTTTCTTCTATTCTGAGTTTCTCGTGTACCCCAGGGGTACTAGTACTTTTCATTCCTCTACTAGAGAAGGAAAAAATTTTAAAAACTCATATTTATTTATTACTTATTATTCTATTTCAGTGGTGTTACGAAGGGTGGGGATGGGAGTTTGAAATCTCCCCCCCCCCTCATAAGGATTGCTCTATACTGAATTAAGTAAATCGCTTCTAATATAAAATCAAATTCATATACCACATTTTTAGAAAAAAAATATTTGTAATCTTGTACTATGAATAAGCATTTTTTTTTCTCCTGCAATGGAGTTTGAAATTAATTCTAAGTTGAAGCGGTGAATACTTTCGCCCTTACAATAAAAATTTCCCATTACACTTCTCTGTTTAATAACAAGATTTCAATATTTGTAAATATATAGGCGTGTGAGTGTTGAAAAATTTCATAAAAACAGCCTTAAAATCTTTCAGGTAATATGAGTAAAGTTTATATAGCGAGACGCTATATAAAAAATTGAGAAACTTTATCTTCCTTCTAAAAAATACACATAAAAAAATTATGAGTGAAAAAAAACCATGTAAAAGATGAATAAAATAAATCTAAATTTTATTGGACGAAAATGACCGATTGTAATGAACTAATTTTGGCTCAAATCAAAAGTAAAATAGGAAAAATAGTAAGAGATTTTAAAATATACCTATCATCACATCTAAAAACGTATTTTGTACTTCTGATACGCAATTTATGTGTGTATACAAATAGATTTATATTAAATCAAATATCTCTTTCCAATTTATGTTCACATAACTAGGTATAAATACTTTCCATCAGAGAAAATCTTTAAAATTTTCATCAAAAATTTTGCTTAGAGTGTTGTGTATGGTGTTAAAAATTTTTAAGCTCGAAGAAAACATACGAATATTGTGAACGGAAAGCAAGGGATCAAATCAAATTTTGCGGTTCTACTATTATTATAAAACCTATCTCAAAGAACCCATGTTTGTAATCTGTTATAGGGATATTTGAAAGCCTCAAAATCTCATTAACAATCCTCTTTAGACTTTGATCTCTAAACAGATTGCAAGCAATGTGAGTAGCTACCATAAAAGAGCCCAGACCCCTGTATTGGGTGATAATTACGTCGAGAACAACCACACTTACGAAAATTAACCTCCGTGACAGAAGGTATCAAGCGACGCTGATAATTACCCTCCAATACACTCAGCGTTAATCACTTAAACTTGGTATACAGCTGGTACAACGGGTCACAAATAGATTGGACATTCTAACCTCACACACACACACACACACACAGATATGACACTGCGAAACTACAGTCAGTAATTGGCTTCAGGGCCTTTTTTCACCAACTACCCCAACATATTTGACGATTCTACAGGACAAAAGCTATTATAGTATTTCGAAAGGGCTTTTAATTGGTTTTACTCCCGCGCTGGTGCAACATATTTCATGGATATGACAGATCTAATATTCCATTACAACCATTCTATACGCTCAATATTTGTAGCCAGTCATACTTTTTCCACAGGGCGAAATGAGCTTCTAAAAGATTGATATCGCTATAAAGCGAGATATCCACACACCTAGTCACTAAATTTCGTCTCGTCTAATTAACAGCAGTACATATTTCCCTTTTGTAATAAATATTTTACGAGCAAACTGTTCCATGGCTAATTGCAAAATGGTTGCAATTCATGTATGCGGTGTCCTTTGATTCTACCATCTAATAATTAGATTGTATTCAGTTCTTGATCATACACTTTTGATTACAAGCCTCTTTTTTTATTAAAACTTAAATACATGTGTTAACGAAAATATAAAACCAATGAGAAATTGATGACTTGTTTAAAATAACATTTTGATTTTTATTATCAATTATCTATAGTTAAGGATTGACTTGAATTAAACATGTTGAGTATAAAGGAAATATATTTTAGTTCTATTTTAAATGTAGCGATTGTGTGTGTGTGTATGCATAACTAAGTGCCATATTTACCACATTCAAAATAAAAATAAAAATTAGTATGCTTTTACAATGGAATTTTCCTGTGGATTTAGTTATTTGAAAACGAAAAATATCTATTTAATCTATATCTTTTACAGATGAGCCAACCTATATTTATATTTATGAATATATTCAACTTCTGTTAACATTATAATAGCAACAAAACAAATTCGATTAAATAGAATTGAATGTGAGATGCGTGTGTATGTTATAAAATAAATGTAAACTTATATTCCAGAGTTTCAATTAAAGTAATTTGTTTTATCAAAAAATGTAACGCCAAGTTTAGCTTCAGCTTATTTTTGAATTCAGCCAGGTACACCCCATAACATACTCTCATAGTCATATTTTTTGCAATATTTTAAAGTATGTAATTCATCCCATCTTGATTTTTAAATTAATATCAATTTTCTTACTTTTAGTTGACAAATGAAACTAAATAAGAAAATGTGCAAAAAGTATTTTTACATCTTAAGAACTGAAAAAGTAGTGGAATTACGCTTACATGTCAAAATTCGAAGAAGAAATGCTATTGATGTGCGACGGGTAAATTAAGAATTAATGTTATTTGCTAGTTAAGCCTATATTTTTCACCGGATTTCAGTTCCATTAAGGCATTATACTTCTCCGACAAAAAAGCGACTTTTTTTCCTGCCTTTTTTTAGCTGCCATTCTCCAAGTGCATCCTCAATCACTTTCACTATGGAAAAAAAAGTCGTCCAAACCGTGAGTCCTAATGGCCAGCTGTGTGAAACAATTAAGAGCGCTTCTTTGTATGGCGTTTAGCCAGAAAAACAGGAAAAAAGATGAAAAATTTACTTTTTGTCTTAACCAGTTTGGTATATTTAAACTTAAGATTAAAAGTGACGTATACAGATGTTTGTGTTACTAAAAGTTTTCAATTTGATTCACTGAAAGGAGATTGCTTTTTTTCTTCTTTTTCCTCTAAAACTAGCTAGTTACCATCGAATTTTTGCTGACAGCCATACATCAAAGTGAAATAAGATGTATGGCTGATAAATAACTACATTTAGCAAACTTTAAGAGAAAATTGCAAAGTTGAAGAGAGCAGAAATTTGCCAGACATTTTACAGATGACTTAAAAAGTTAACGCTTAGTTTACATCTAGTTAAGATTGATCATTTCATGGCATATATCATCAAAAAAGATAGCAAAACATAAGAATTTCTTTTTATAAGAACTTCATAAATTATTAAAAAATTTTATAAATAAATATTAATTATTATTTAACAATGCTATTCTATTTAATAAATTTTGGTTTAGTGAGGCCCCATGAAAATAGTAAATCTTTTTAATAATGTATACACATGTTACCGTTAAAGTGAGAAATTTGGTATTTTATAGAAAAACTAGGTATTTCATGAAATAACTAGACAAGTCAGTTAAAGTATATAAAATTATTTAATTTTACGATTTAACTACATAGTCCATAGAATGATGATAACTTGATCGTTAAAGTATGGAATATAGCACTCAAAAATTCTTTGAACTGGTTTGAGTTGCTTTTAGTCAATTTTGAACCACAATTCAAAGTGTCATCACAGCAATAATTGCTCTAATATATTATGAAAAGTAAAATAATGGTATTTCATAAAATTTAAATTGATATTCCCTTATTTTTTCATTTGAAAAAGTTTACGCAATGTTTTTATGAAGCACAAATTTCCTTCCTAGCATGTATTTTTTGATAATAAGTAATATAACTTTTCTTGCAACATATTCTATTTTTTCCTTCCTGTTTAACTAATTTTAGCAATATTAAATTATATCACCTGCTTTTCTTTATTCTTTATCAATTAATCATCCGTAATAGAAATAAAACTCTTTTTTCGAGAGATTAGAGCTATTTATAATCAATTAATTTCTAAAATAACTTTGAAATTGATATTTTTCCTTTTAACTGTCTACCATTAGTTATTTCATAGAAGAAATAGGTAAAGTATGAAATTTTTCATCTATTATATACTTCAACTGGCTTGTTATTTCATGAAATACCTAGTTATTCTATTACATAACTGAATTATACACTTAAAGTTACTATATACATTGTGCGTAATTCTTTAGCGTTTGAATACGCATTTCAAATATGAATCTAGTAATAATTAGAAAATAAAATTATATAAAATTTATATGAAAAAAGCATTTTTTTAATTGAAAATGAAACGCTTAAAATAGAAAAGTGTGTTGTTATGCCTATAAGGAGATCTTCCTTCACTTTTTTTCCTATTACATTCCTCGAATTAACTAAAAAAACGTTATTAAAGCACTAGAAAGGCTGTTTTTTAAATTTATTTAGTCACGCAAGGTTAGCTCTGACTTTAAGGTAACTATTCAACGCTCCGTGACTAGAAAATTTATTAATAGTTAGGAGACACAAAAACCAATATAAGATGCGTAATTCCTAAATTAACATGCATACATGCATGCGTCGTATTAAAAAATCTTGAAGCATACACAGGAGAAAAAACCCTTGTCTTTAAAGCTTTCGGTTTTGAGGAAACTGGAAAGGGAGGTAAGGAAGAAGAGGGGGGGGAGAGAAAATATGCAAATGAGTTTTCTCGTGGTATGTGGGGGTCAACTCACTTCCCCCGACATTTAAAATGGAAATAGAGTTTGAAATTGCAAGCGAATTTATTCTGCTTCAAAGACTCATCACATTGCGAGACCAGAAGCGCATTGAAAATTTCGAGTTGGAATCATGTTTCCACAATAAAATAATATTCTTCTAATTTTTTTCTTCCTTTTTCTTCAGAAGATATTTAGCACTTTAATAGAAAATGCAAATTTTAATCGAGTCGCTTGGTAAAATGCAAACAAGGAACACAAAACAAACATTTAGCTTAGTAGTATGCAAAGTATTCGATTTTCACTCTAAATCTCCGCTTCCACCCGAATTTAATTCTAAATCAAAAGCGCGATCCATTAGATTGCAAATTAATCTGTGGAATATAAAAATACATGAGGTCACGAATTCTTTGTTTTTTCAGGCTTCAAAACGAGGAATGACGCTTCGGATTAAGAGCAGTGTAATGGCTTTTTTATACACCACATAAATTTCTATAAGGTAAACAAAAAATGGCAATCAGTGCTGAAATAAACAATGAAGAATTTCGTTAGAAATCAAAAAGAATTTCAAAATAGCTCCGATATTAATAAAAAAAAACGAGAGATTTCGAAGAATATATTAATTTGCCTAAATAATGGAACATGCATTTTAGCATACTCACTTGATTATAAGACATTTACACTCAGTTTAAACAATCTCCCATTCTAAGAACAACAATTCCTACAAAATCTCTCTTTTATGCTTAATAGGCGTAATGTGCTCATAAGCTCATTTGTAATTTGAGGGAAAGTTGTATTACCGTCGCAATATAAAGCAACACTAGGGCTATTGGCGTCTTATCTCGTAATTTTAAACCCCGGTCAAGTGACGACCTCCCTTTCCTAGTTACCCCACTAACTATTAAGTCTTGACAGATTTGACGTGCATCAGACACCTTTACACGACTTGTTTTCAAAGATAATAGGTTCGAACTCATGACCCGACGACCACAACCTCGTCACCATAACCTCTAGGCCCGGGGTGGGCATTACGTCGATCGCGATCGACTGGTGGACCACCAAGACAATTTGGAGTGACCACCTGAAAACTAGCCATTAGTAATTGTATACGAAAATATCCAAGATTGGTTGACAGTACGCAGACTAAATCTTCTACTGGCAATAAATTCGAGAACTAACTTAGATAAAAATGTTTTATTTTTTAATGTATTTTGTATTTTTTGATAATAAATACATCATCAGATATTATTATATTTGTGGCTATTATTACGTTTGTATCTTGCGGTTTGCTTTAAACTCGGTTTCAAAAAATTGAATTTTTCATTTTATTTACGTAGGTAAGTACACATATTCTGTATTTATTATTAAATTTTTTCCATACCTCACCACACATACGATCCTGGGCAGTGGGCGCACTCATAAATTTTTCGAATGGGCCGCGGCGGTGCGGTGGTCTTGGGTCAAATGTCTACCATTCTCATATCTACCCCCATACGCTGCCAAACATATATATTTTTTTTCCTTTTGTAGATTGCCGGGAACAAAGAACAGTAAGAAATAAATAATTGAATAAATAATTAGCATTAATAAGAAATTGTTAATAACAAATACTTAAATTTTACGTACTATATTCATGGGATTAAAATCGATCGAAAAAAATCATGGGCTATGGAGGAGGGTCCAGATCCACGGACCCCCCCCCCCCTATTTGTGTAGGCTACTGATATTGGGTGGACCACATTACCTTAAAAAATTCAGAAGTAGCCCGTACCCTGGAAAAGTCCGCCCACCCCTGCTCTAGACTTCCAAAGAGCCAATTGTGGTTTGATAAATTTTTCTATTTTTAAAATTACAACCATCCCTTAAAAATAGTAAATGAAGTAACTGGAGTTTGCTTCTAAAGAACCATTTCGGAGTTTATTTTAAATATTATTTGTTATACTTATTTTTTTAAAACACTTTCTGTTCTCTCTTATTGTCAATAATCTTTAAAAATAAGTAAATTTCAACATTTATTTGGCATAACATATCAGGAAATGGTGAAAGAAATATTATCTCAACCATTTCTCATTTATAAACGATAAAAAATTGGAAACATTCATCTTTAAAGAAATTTTCCGTGTAATTATTTAGCAAATATTTATATCTGTTTTTACAAACTTGATCTAAAGAGCAAAGGAATTTGCTAAACACGATATATTCATCATTTTTTTTATACAATAAAATGCATTCGAAGGAACTAAGATCGCAACTAAAGAGAACATAATTTTTAAACGCTGGCATTTAAATACCCTAAATTAAATTGCACCGTTTTTTTTTTTTCAATACAAATAACTAGTAACACTTACGATCAAAAAGTAAATTGCAAAGAAATATTTGAATCCAAACTTATAGGAGTGGCGATAGAATATAAATGACTAGTCAGACAGTCATTTAAAAATCATTTTTGCCTTTTTGACAATCAATTGCTGAAATACAGATGAAAATTTGATTTTTAATAATGCTAGTGTCGAAGAACGTATCCTACATCTATCATTTTCTGTTCAGCTTTTTCTTCCACAGCTGGATTATGTTTTACTTCCATCACATACCAAAAGCTAAATGAAACCGAAATAAAATTCTGAAAACCAAAGGAACAAAAAAGGAGAGAGGGAACTGTGATAAATATGAGAAAGATTTTTTGTCGAATATCTAGAAAAGGAGGCAGAAGCGCGCCAAAAGAATGTTTCGTATTGACTTAGTTTCTCCATATGTTCTGTTGTGGACTGTTTTCCTGGTTCGATTAATCATTCCCAAGGACAATAAAGAACACATTCTTAAAGCTCAGGATGAAAAAGGAAAAGGAGAAAAAACGGGCAAGGAAGAGAGGAAATCGAGGCGAAATTGGCCCGATTGAAAGAATCTGTTGAATCACAGGGAATACAATCAAGGAAATGAAAGAGAAAGCTTAGACAGAAAGAATTCCTGATAGACTTCGTTTTAGATTCTTGGGAAAGAGTGCAAAAGTTGGGTGCTGGGATTTGTAGAAGAAAACTAGTAGTGAAGCAAGATACATTATTTATTGCAAAATAGAAGCTTTATCAGATTTATGAATAATCTTTTTGATGTGTTCCCGGTGGAAAAAATAAAACTCTTTTATAATATTGCTCCACTATATGATATAAAATACAGATTTTTTAATGAAAATAAATTACTTTTTTTGTTTTTGTTATAGTTACAAGTTTTGTTCTTAATATTAATTACGTTACATTCTTCAACATGTGTGAATCTCCAGCGAAACATTTAAAACTATATTTTTATACTATATTAAACTATATATATATATACTTTTTACGTATTAAAGCATTTTGATAACTTTTTTATCTTATCTCCCTAACAAGAATTCAGGAATAATTGGTTCTAAAATAGGGACTTATTCAATTCTTAAATTAGGATAAAAGTTATGGATGCAGTTGCGCACATTTTGGATCCGAATGCCCCCTAAGCCCTTGATTTTTTTTCTGGATTGATTATAGTCCTATGTATATAGTTCGTAAAGTTAAATTAATTATTTGTTATTAATAATTATTTTATTAATTAATGTTAATTATGCATTCAATAATTAATTTGTTGCTGTTTTAGTTCCCGAAAATTGACAAAATCGAAAGAATATGTTGGGCGGTGTATTGGAGCATGATACGAGGATGGTAGATTTTCGACCCTGCCTCCCCCCTCCTTGAAAGATTCCTGTGTGCGCCCCTGTATGAATGCATCACTGGCGTAGCTAGTCCTGAGGGGGCCCTGTGTCAAAAAATTTTGGGCCCTTTTTCTTGGAAATGGAAGTTCTGTTAATGGGACCGTTGATAGCATTTTACGATTTCTTGCTTACACATGTTGGGCCCCTGAAGCTCGGGGATTTCGTATCATTGATACGGCTAATATGTCGTTAGCTACGCCCCTGGGATGCATATCTTATTATAAATTTCCAGTAATGGTAGAGCAGGATATAATAGTTATACCATTCACAAAACGATACTAAGCCACCAGATTCTAAAATTTCTTTAGATTGATTTTAAATGTATAGAATATTCGCAAGCTTCCCTTAGTTCATTATTATAGCACTTTTGATATGATGTTTATATAAGATTGTTAATTTTAAGAAATGTAACTGAAGTAGATATTGTGTAGTCCTTTTTATGCTCTACTACAAAAAAGAGGCTATTGCGCTATAAGCAAATATTAATAGTATTGATATAAAAATAAACAATTTTTAATTATCTTTTTGAGATTTGTCTCTATAAAAACTTAAAAATTTCAGTTATTTTCTCTTAAAACCAAAGAAATATCTGAACTTGAAGAATAAAAAAGTCCATTATAGAAATATTATACAGGTATGCATATTCATATTTTCATTCGCACCAAAGAATGCTTATTTTATAGGAATGCTTAACCTGTGTGTGTTTACGACTAAGGGACCCCCCCCATTTTAAAATTGGTGATTGTCGTATTTAATTACAACCTAATGTTACACAGAATGTCAAAAGCAATTACGTATACCGAAAGCAATTACGTAAACGGGAAAGTTAAAAAAAAGTTATTAAAAACTATCAAATCAATTGGCGCCTGTGGTAAAATGTTCGTGGGCTGTATTCTTATTCCTATTACTTATTTCAGTTTTTGTATTGTGTAATAATTATTACCGTGTTTTCTCTCATATTTTATGTTATTCAGTAAATATATTTTGCGCAACAATAAAGTATATTTGAACAAAGGAAAACAAATGCCTAATAAAACTACACATTGATCAAAATTGAATTGACAGACTGATCGCAAAAAGCTACATATTGTCATGTGCTTTTTTATGATTTTATTTAATTTACATCTAAGAAAACTAAAATTAACAGTTACATACTAATCTTTATTTTGGTAAACTTTCCCTGTAAGGGTTAAAATATTATTTTAATTAGAATGCATGATCCTTTTCAATATATAAAAAAAGTTTCGTAGAAAAGTTAGAGAAGTGGAATAGTTGAAATTTATTAAGACAATAACTAAGTCAATATCCAATTTAAATTAATAATATTTTAAGGAAATGTTGATGCAACAGTAACAATACATGAAATAATATGAGGTTTATATATATATTCTTTATCAATACTAGAAAGACTGAAACTTAGTATATACCTATATTGCCCAAAAGCAGTCAAAATGACTGCATTGTGAAAGATTAACTAATGTGTAAAGATATTGTTTAAAATTAATTTTTAATACATTTTATGTTGTCTACAGTCATAATATAACAAGTTATTAGTAAATATTAACAATAAAAAATTACTTCTCTTAGGAAAAAAATATATTCCAAGAAATTATGTCATTATATACGTAATTGTTTTTCTAATTGAAATTAAAAAGTAGTCAAAATGACTTCCTTGAGTAATCTAGAGTTAAATATTACTATGAATGAAATATAACAGTATCAGAAACTTGAGTATTGTAATAACGGTAATTGAAGAAAAAGAGACGAAACAATTACGTAACGTTCATAGTAAATATATATTACAACTATTTAAAAATATATATTCATTTAAATTAATTGCGTTCTTCAGTTATTTTTGCTATTTTAAGCTTGTATTGGCATATTCAAATATGTGTGTGTGTGTGTGTGAGCGCTGAAAATTCTTTTGTGTGTGTGTGTAGTTCTTTTTGTGTGTGTTTTTTGTTTGTTTTTATAATTGTTATGTGCGTGTATTCGATAATGCTAAAACAAGACTTTTTTTGAAAAAGTTATCTCTTTCCTTAATTTCTTCACAAATACACATAGAGAAAAAAAATCCCTTCTACCAATTCTTTTCTGAAAGAAAAGAAAAATATTTTTCGTTTGTTTCGGGATTTTTCCCTTGCCTGGAAGCCAGAAATTAATTTTAATACTCGAAAACCTTTCTTTTACTGATGCTTTACAGGCAAGAGAGGTAGAAAGGGGGTTAGAAAACTCGTGGTTTGTGTAAGAGAAAAAGTTAAATTAAATTTGTAACCTTTTCTTTTTGTTTCTTCTCTTAAACGATTAAACGTTTTTCGTGTGACTGGAATTAACAAAAATGGCGTAAGAAAAGTATTCCTTTTTTTCTCTCTCTCTCTCAACATTTTTACTTTTTATCGTAGCTCAAACCGTTCTCTCTGCATCAGCCAACCACGCTATAATGTGTTTTGCAATTCTTTGCTTTTTGCCTTTCTTTTTACCTCCTCCTTCTTTTTTCCTTTCAATTTAAAATAATGAAGAAGTTTGGTTGTTTAAAGAATATTGTGCCGTTTAATTTTACTGTACACTTGAAATGCTTTCCGGTGTTTTTCAAAAAAAAAAAGAGAGAAAAGAATTCCTTAGTTTTTTTCCAACGCAACAAGAGGTTTTGTTCTTAACAAGAACGAAAAGAAAATTTTTACTGAAACTTTTAAATAGTTTTGTTCCGTACGCAGAGCCTAAAAATCTAGTTTTAGTGAATTTTTCTTCTTTTTCTTTGAAAAAGGTTTTTTTTTTAAAATTACTTCCGCCTGATACATATCAAGTAAAAACAATTTTTCTTTTTGTAATTATAAGTCCATAATTTAATATTATAAAGTGCTCTTTTGAAATCAATTATTTTGAAAAACAATCCTGTATATTATTTCACTACTGAGTTCATTATATGGTAGGCAAATTATGAAATATGAGTTCAAAAAGGAAATATGATTTTTAGTTTGTGTCATGAATTTCGCCGTATTTCCTTCAAATGAACTTAGTATGAAAAATGTTTTTAAAGTGTTTATGTTAAACAATTTTAAAAGATGATGTAGGAAAATTTTCAAATGATTTCATCGTATTGATAACAGTTATCTTATTTCTTAAAAAATGAGATAAGAACCAAGTTAGGTATTGATATATTATCTTATGAAGATAATCTTAAGACAGGATTGATTGATCTGTCATTTACTCTTCCCATTCCTGCATATTCAAAATAAGATTTTATTTTTTTTCCTGGTTTTTATTAGATAGTTTCAAATTTGAATGTTATGTTTTAAAACTTTTCTATAATCTTGATTTGAAACTGGTCAAAATGGATAAGAACAAAAATATGTTTTTTATAATTTTCTACTTCTTATGCTATGCAAATATGAAGTTTTTCATGTAGAGATTTTTTAGTTCAGGGAGGATAAAATGTGCCTGTTATGTAATATATGATAAAGCTATTACAAAAATGCCATTTCTATGGAATACATATATTATATTCGCAGAATAAAAGTATAAGATTCAATAGAACTAAAAAACAGGGGGAAACAGAAAAGGTATATTATTGTATATTAGCCCTTTTGTTCAGTATTTTGTCAATAATTTTTTTAAATATATTTTTTATTAATTTATTGCGTATTACAAAATGAAGAAAAAATGTATTTTAATGAACATTTAATCGCGGAGAGTAACATATTAATAATACAACACCAAATTAATATTAGTTAAAAGCATAAAATACAATGTTTATTAATAAAGAATTAACTAGTCTTTAATTTAGTGGTTATTACACATTTTAAATTTACTACATGAAGAAAAAGTGCATGAAGATACAAAAAAGTGCTTTGGACAAAATCATGAACATCTCACAATTAAGAATTAATAAGCTTATATACACGCAAAGTATTGAAAAAAAAAGAAACGAGCCTTACAGTAGTCGCATACGATGTGTAACATCTGGCATGTTATTGTGGTAAATTAGCAATAGCAACTTAAATCCTGAAAAAAAATGAATCGAGTATGATTGGAAATAATTTTCTATGAAATAATTATATCTTTAATGAAAATTTTATATAATTAACACAAGGAGTAATGCAATTTTTTTTTATCAAAAATAATTATTCTTGTTCAATTTGGGGAAGAGCGGTAATGATAATTTATGATAACTAAAGCATGAAACATATACTTGTGTTTTCAAAGTATTTAAAAACCGTTGAAAAATAGCGTCAATAACAGTACCACTGTTAGTTGTCGAAACATTTCGATTTGTGTTCATTTCGAGCTTGAGTTCATCATTCAAAAAAGCTATGAGTAGCTCGGCTACTAGCAAACTGAAGTTAACTTTAAAATCACCACTCAAAATCATAGGAAGCGAGTGATAGTTAAAAAAAAAAAAAAGCAGAACCACCCTCGGTATATGGTAAAAGTAAAAAATGCAGGAAATTTTTAACTTTTTGAACCGTTTGATTCGGAGAAATATATACAACCACCGAAATCACTGTTTGTCCATTTTCAAATAAGCATTTTGCCACACATATGTCCCCAATATCTTGACTAACAATACCCAGTCCCCTTGTTTGACGATAAGTAGTATCCATATGTCGAGCCACAACATGTGAGTTGTTCTGTGTACGATAGATCGCAACACCAGCTGCTCTGTGACCCGGTCGTTTAAATTGTACGCAGCAATCGAAGTCAGGTATCGAAACTCGTTCATCATTGTCTAACCGCGTCTCTGCCTAAAGGACTTAGCTTCTTCTCTGATCCTAAAGTGAGAAAACAAAAACAAAGATCCCACGGCCTAGACCACAGGGGGTGGAGTGGGGGCGGAGCCCCTCCCGAATGAAGGAGAAAAACAGAACTTCACTGAATAGCGCGCGCTTCCCCAACTTCCTGTTACGCATTTCCGTCCCTTTTCACGAAATCACTCCCACAAATCTCCAGCAATCGAGAGGAAAGATGTTACACATCAATAAAAAAACTAATATTGAAATGTTCATTATTGCTGCAAAAAATTTATGTCTACTAAAATCTGAATCTATCAAATAGGTAAAACTGCCTTTGTTGCAAAATATCCATAAAAATTTTCAGTTTGTGAAACGAAGTTTGAAATATTTTGAGACTGAATAAAGCGATAAACTACAAATAGCAATCCCAAAATGCAACATTTCCTGTATCTTTAAGGAGTACTAACATAAAATGTTGGTTATTTTCTGACTTACGCTTGTGTAATAATAGATTTTTAAATGAATTTCTTGATAGTTTGCTTAGGCTATTTTCAGTATTAATATCTCGAAAAAAATTGAACATTTAAAAGTTTTTGGCCATGCTATTGTGTATGTGTATGTATTAGAAAAGCTTTAGAATAATAATAATAGTAGTAATGGCATTTTTTATTAATTTTTTTTTATCACATGCACGTATGTTAGTTGAAATTTGTTATTCGTTTAGACATTTATATGTCTATATCTCGGTTTTATTTTATCTTTGTATACCTTTGTTAAGTTTTCTAAAGTGAATAAGCGATAAATAAAGCAACATTAAAAAGTAAAGGCTTTATAATATAGTGTACGCATTCGTCATTTTAATGTCAAAATGTATATTCAAATTACTACATTACATTTAGTTATTCTTTTCTGAAATTTAAAAATATAATTGCTTTGAGCAATAGATTTCACCTGAATTTAGATAACCTTTTGAAAGGCCAAATGCCGGATTCGATTATGTATTCAACTTGCGATTGAAAAGTAGAAAAGTGAGGAACTTAAGCTGCGTTTTAAAATCTGAAGGTTAATAACAAAGAAGAAACAGGAATTATGGGAACGTCCGGATAAAAATAAAGGAATGATTTAAATACCCAATGAAATTGAATAAGTACTATGCACAATGACATTCAGAGAATTAGATTATTATTTTTTGGATTCGTTTAGTATGGGCGTAACGTGGGCTTAGGTGTAAATGGTGAAGTTGCAAACTAACATTATTTCTGGTTTTTAAGTGTCTACTGGTCCTTGCAATGTTCTTTGCCATTCTAAATGATTATTGGCTGCATTTAACAACTTAAATATGTGCTAATGGTTTCACCTCGAGTTTTAGTCTTAAGTAAAGACAGAAAAACAACAAACATAGCACATGCTGCAATGCTTTCGAAAATATAGTACAATCTGTATTAAGAACATTTTTATTTGTATAGTTCATTGAAAAAACGTGAAAACAAATATCATAACATAAATAATAAACACCATTGATAAAAACATGAAAATTTTCATAAAACCAACCTGAAAAATAATTAAACTATCTCTGTATAGTATTTATTTTCAAATTAAAAAGAAAGGAAGAAATTTATCTATCAATGATCTGTTCTAAAGTGTCTCCTTTGAGTCAGTAACTACCTTATTACTTACGAAGCTTGACATTCAGCACACATGTGTAAACAGACTAAAAATATTGTGTCACACATTAAATAGTTGCTTTTTTACATCAGTGCAGACACTTGATTCTTCGTAATAATTTTATGATGGCATTTAACACAAAAACTGCACCGCACTGATTTATTATGAAATATATAAATTCGAAAGTAAAATCCTTTAAATACTTAAATATTTTTTTAACAATTTTCCTACAAAATAAAGTATTTCTTTGTAATTTTAAGAAATCTTTTACTTTAATTCTTCAATAAAAGGAGAAGTATCACACAAAATCCTTATTCTCAATATCAACGATAACTAAAATATGAATTATCTTTCAGTCTCTCTCTCTCTGTCTCTCTATCTCTCTGTGTGTGTCTCTCTCTGTCTCTCTATCTCTCTGTGTGTGTCTCTCTCTCTCTCTCATTCTGTCTCTCTTCCTCTATGTCTCTCTCTCAGTCTATCTCTTTCTATCTCTTTCTTTATATATATCTCTGTCTTTCTCTCAGTCTCTCTCTTTCTGTCTCTCTCTTCTGTCTCTCTCTCGGTCTTTCTCTCAGTTTCTCTCTTTGTCTTTCTCTCAGTTTCTGTCTCTCTCAAACTGTTTCTCAGTTTCTGTCTCTCTCTCAGTTTCTATCTCTCTCTCAGTTTCTGTCTCTCAGTTTCTGTCTCTCTCTCTCTCAGTCTGTTTCTCTTTCAGTCTGTTTTTCAGTCTGTCTCTCTCTCTCAGTCTGTTTCTCTTTCAGTATATTTTTCAGTCTCTCTCTCTCAGTCTGTTTCTCTTTCAGTATGTTTTTCAGTCTGTCTCTCTCTCTCAGTCTGTTTCTCTTTCAGTCTGTTTTTCAGTCTGTCTCTCTCTCAGTTTCTGGATCTCTTCCTCGCTGTCTCTCTCTCTCTCGGTCCTCTCTCGCTCGGCCCCTCGCTCTCCACACACAGTCTCTCATCACAGTCTCTCTCTCTCACACACACAGTCTCTCTCTCTCACACACACACAGTCTCTCTCTCACACACACAGTCTCTTTCCTCTCTTCCTTTTTCCTCTCTCTCTCTCTCTCTCTGTCATTCACATTTATGTTTTCATAGAATTAACTATTAAATATTAGCTTAAGTCATAGTATGCTTTTCAAAGATCTTATTCTTAACAAACTGTGCATTATATAATGTTGAAATTGACTTTTTTAGAACTAGATGCAATGAATCCATTAAGCAGATTATAGTATTGTGTCAACAAAAGAAAAATGTTTATTATTTTTAAATAAGCTTAGAGGTGCCAGAATTCATTTCCGTATTTTCTTGCTAAATAAAATGACTTGATATGCAAAATTCCGTATTAATTTTTAAAAAAATATAATGAAAAAATGTGCATGGTTTTGAACGTCGAAATGTCCTTACACTTTATCTTACCTGTTCTCCAATAGGACTTAGAACTAAAACTAGAAGAAAGATAAAACGGGCAAAAAATAAAGTCAAGCAGTTAAAATCCCGTTAACTCGACGCAAATGCCTACGCATTTAAATTTTATTTCGATTAGACGGGGCTACATAAACCGTGGATTTCATACACTTCCCAAAGGGAAACACCGTACGAAGAAATCGTAACTATGCCCAAAAATTTATTCCATTAAAACCATTAACTTAAAGCGGAAGTCTATAGAGTATCTCCTAACCTCAAAAAAGGAAAAAAAAGTTTCTACCATGTTTATCGCTAGAAGAATTATTGATGTTCAAAATTTCTTAAGTCATCGGTCTTCACTGGTGCATAACATACATCATTAATAATTTCACATATCTTCTTTTTGAATAAAATTTTTTTTGATGTAAAAATAATTATGGGCCTAGATCAGTTTATTGCTTTGTGATTGCCTTTGGGACAAGATTGTTTCAACACTCCCCTTTTCAAAGATTGGTTGAATTATGCCGTTTTCGTCGAATGGTTTTGACAACTTGTCCTATTATTCAAAATTCTGCACGTTGTCTTAATACTGTTCCTACTAATTAAGGTTACTATTCACTCATCCACAACCTTTACTTAGATATAATTTATTATAAATATAATGTAAATGAACTGACATTTAATTGATAAATTTATTATATTTTCTTTGAGTTTATATTTATTTCATTGGATTGTGACTTGATGATTTTGAATTAAATAACTGAAAATTGAAACGTTAATTTATAACATTTCAACAATTTAATGTGCAGTACTTATGCATGTTTTTTACGCATTGTACCTACATTTATGCATTTGTACATGAATGTATATTTATGCAATGTATATACATAAATCATAAACTGATCATAATATTATTTAATCTTTTCAAGACTAAGCGAAGCAATTTCCCCGGTCTTAAAATTAGTTGTTGTCGTATTTAATTGTAACTTTATTTCTATTTTTTATACGGAATGTCAAAATAGAACTATGTTGAAAGCAATAACGTAAGAATATTTAATGGGAGAGGGGAAGAAATATTAAATTTATTGTCATCAATGATAAAACAATCATGGGCTGTATTCTTATTCGTATTATTTATTTCTGTTTATTGCATCGTGTAATAATACATAACTGTGTTTTACCACAGATGCTCTATGTTTTTCGGTAAGGATAATTTCGAGCAATAATAAAGTATATTTGAATATATGAAAACAAAAGCCTGATAAAACTACACATTTATCCAAAATAAACCTTGCACATTGATCTTAAAAAACTATACATTATTATGTATTTTTCTAATGATTTTTATTTATTTTACGTCTAAGTAAACTAAAATTAACAGTTAAATACTAATATTTACTCTTATCAACCTTATGATCCAGTAAGTGTTAAAAGAATTTTTTTCCCTTTTATTACGGAATTTGTATTGAGTCACTAATGTATTTCAAGTGTCGATGCCTCACATTTTTGTTTCTGAAATTTAAAAATTCTTTTAATTGTTCTTAATTACTAGTTTCATTACTTTCAACAAAATTGAAATTGCTGCTCAATATAGAGTCTAAATAAATGAAAAATACCTTAAATTCCTTTTGAATACAAATACCATTCAAACAATGTTGAAGTAACAAATAACCTACGATTCATGTAATTAATGTAGTAAGAAACTTTTCACTGTTCTTTTATCGATTTTTCTTAATTTCAAATGTAGTTACAGATGCAGATTTAATCATTTCCAACGAATGAGAACATTTTTTTCCACTTCCTTTGCAGGAACACAAATGTTCGAATTCCCACAAAGAACAAATGCTTTAACACAAAATTTTCATACATTTATTATTTTATAAAAGAACAGAAAGAAGTCCTTACTATTATTTGCTCAACATCCTATATACAAGTTATTTAAATGGTAGTGTAGAAATTGTTTCCTTTTATATTTTCGAGAAATCGCAAAGAACATTACGACGCAAAATATAACTAAAAGAAAAACACGAAATACTAAAATCCAATTATCTATTTTTCTTTTCAGGACTTAAGGCTCTAATAAGTATTTTTTATCCCCAAATCGTCAATTTTTTGGCGTCAGTATTGCGTAATTGTAAATGACACGAAACTGAACACACTAGAAAATTATGCATATAAATATCAATAATGGACAGTTATTGATTGCTCGTTTTCAATTTGGTCAGCTTTTTCAAAAATTGCTCTTCAACATTTGTTTTGTAATAATGGATATTTGGACATAAACTATATAGACCTTTGCAAAAACAATGCAAAGCAATTCCATTACTGGATTTGGTTCTTGTTGTCCTTAACAAACATAACAACAAAAATATATTTTGTCCAATGTAGTGCAACATTTTTTGTTCAGACCACACTTTTAAAAAATATCATACATTAAATATTTGAATAACAATTTATCAGAACTCAGATTTTATTTATAAAACTTTATAAATCCAAAAAAAAGTTAACTAAAAGGATATGTAACTAAATCATTAAAATACAAAAAACGATTAAAAATATTGCTGATTTTTTTATAAAATATTTTTGTTTTAAAAAGCAGTAAACCTGTCTGTCAAAAAAGTTGGAAATTTCTTGTTGATTATTATTCAGAAGTTATTGTGGAAATTTATTCCATGTTTGGATAAAACAAAAATACGTTTTATTTTGTATTAAAAATTAACAAATAAATAAATAAAATGTAAAATAAAATAAGAATAAACTGTAAGAAAGCAATTTTTTTTTATTTCAATGACCAAATATTAACAACAGATGCTACAAAATACTTATTTATGGTTAGAAAATTAGAAAGTACGTTTTGCATGTCAATGATCAAAATGAAATTAATTAGATATCAAAATAGATGTGAAAAGACTTTAAATTGTTCAAAAAAGAGGTAACTAATAAGTATTTAAATTTGATTTCTTTAGAAAGAAAAAAATGTTGCTGTGACACTTTCTACGTTACGTAAAGAAAATAATAAAACTAGATTTCTGACACTAATTTAGTTTTTCAAAGCATTCCTAGGGCAGAAAAAGTTTTCTGCTTTTTATCTCTTTATATACATAAGAAAATAATGCTGCGAATTTTAATAACTATAACCTTTTTGGAAAAAAAGTGTGATGGTTTTTGTTACATAAAAGTAATATTAAAATTAACTGTATCTTAAGCAAAATTAACTTTTAGCTATCACAGCTTATCGAATATATCACAGTACCTTTTGTTTATAGTGATATTTGTTTCTTACAAAGGATTAATTTTTTGATGTAAGACATCTATTTATTTATAAAAGTTTTCTTTCAAAATTTATAATAATAATAAAAATGAGTCAACATATCAAAGATTATTTCGTTATTAAGAATGTTAAGAAAATTCATTAATTTTTTGAGCTACAAAATTTCATTTTATTTATTATTATTCCTTAGTTTTTATTTCCTATACCTAAATCTAATGAAATTCTTTTAAAATATATTTCACTATTTTCTCTCTCTGCATAAAAAAAGTTTTTGTGATGTTGTAATAAATTTATTTATATCTGAGGTATAGTTAATAAAAGCAACCATATCTTTACAACAGAATTGAGCAAAACCACAGTTTGGGCAAATTTACTCAGAACTACATAATACACGTAAATTACAGTTTTACAATTTGAGCAATGAGAGTATGAACAGTTATATAATTTGCACCATGGAGATTGGTCCACCGTTTGGCGGACAGGGGTTAACCCTCCCTTAGTTATTTTAAAAAGAAAGTTTCTTCACACATTGTATAATCTGTAAAAATAGAATTAAATATCCGAAAAAAGAATCATGAAAATAATTCAGTTTCTTATGTACATTCTTCCTAAATTTTAAAATTTAATTTTGTTCCAGATTTCACCTTCAGACTTGGAAGCCTTGTTATTAAAAACATTTATGCCTTTTCCAAATTTAATCAATTTCCTATGTGAAGGGGGGAGGGGAAGAAACATAAAATAAAAATCATATCAGTATGCAAATTAAGCTTAAATGTGTTTAATAACTTTTAAGAGCTATATATTTGAGTTATGAATTCCTCGTTTAAAAATGTTTAAGTAATTGCATGTAAAACCAAGTGCTGAACACAAAGAAATATAATTTTATGGCAGAAAGTTTTATGATTCTTATGTGATCTGTGAAAATCAGTTTCACATTTATCAAATATCTAAAGTTTGAGTTCCCCGTTTTGACCACAAAGGGCGATGAAGAGGCTTCAATTGAAAATGAGGCAATGCGGGTTTCCTCGTGGGTGTTAATTATGGCGCACACTGAAGCACTAAGGCTCTTACTCACGATTCTGGAAGTGTCATTTAAATTAATGAGCTCCACCGCTATGATTGACAGCTAGAGGGAGGAGCAGCTGCACAAGGGATAGTGGTCACCATGGTAACAGCGGCCACTAACTCTGGGTTCCTTTCAAATTGCTTTTTCCTCGAGTTATCTCAGGATATCTGCATAATTTATGGCACCACAATTTCTTAGGGATCCATGCACGTTTGCATCAAAGAAAGACTCATCCTTTCAGTCCCCAGAGTTTGGAGGGAGATAGTAGCTTCGAAAATCTAAAAGAAATAGAACCCCGAAAAAATTTAAATATTTCATGAGAGTGTTTGCAGAGTCCCACGAAAAAGGATTTGGGCTATTTTGCTCAATACAATTCATTTCTTGAACCTTCTTCATTTCTTCTTATTGTAATAGGGAGGTCACCGTTGCTCGGTTATAAATGTAGAAAGAAAATTGGTTTTTCTGACATTTTGAAACAAACAAACAAAAAGACAGGTTTCAATTGTCTCTGAAAATAAATATTTTTCAAATGAGATAAATTTTGATAAATTATTCATGGCCCAAAAAAAACATTTATACAATTTATAAATATTTATATACTTCATACCAGGGGTGGGCATTGCGTCGATCGCGATCAACCGGTGGACCGCCAAGACAATTTGGAGTGACCGCCTGAAGATTAGCCGTTAGTAATTGTATACGGAAATATTCAAGATTGGCTGACAGTACGCTGACTAAGTATTATACTGATTATAATTACGAGAACTAACCTTAGATGAAAATGTGTTTTATTTCTTAACATATTTTGAATTGTTTTATAATAAATGCATCATTAGGTGTTATTATATTTGTGGCTATTATTATTATGTTTGTATTTTGCGTTTCGCTTTAAACGCGTTTTCAAAAAAAGTTTTTCATTTTATTTACGTAAGTACATATTCCGTATTTATTATTAAGTTATAATAAATATTGTTGACTTTTTCCTTACCTCACCACACCTACGACCCTGGGCAGTGTGCGCAATCTTGAATTTTTAAAGGGGGGGGGGTCCAGGGTCGAATGTTTACCATTCTCATATCCTACCCCAAAACGCTGCCAAACATATATATACATTTTAATTTTGTAGATTGTCGGGAACAAAAAACAGTAAGAAATAAATTATTAAATAAATAATTAGCATTAATTAATAAAAAATTTATTAATAACAAATACTTTATTAAATTTTGCGTGCTATATGCATGGGGTTATAATCGATCGAAAATAAATCATGGGCTATGAAGGAGGGTCCAGACCTGTTGACCTTTCCGCCCCCCCCCCCCTTCGTGTATGCGCCTGATACTAGGTGGATCGCAGTACCTTGAAAAAAGAAGTAGCCCGTACCCTGGAAAAGTCTGCCCACCCCTGCTTTATACTATATTTCGCCGGTGCTCAGTACACCATTTTCAAAAACCAAAAGCGCCGAAAAAAATGGATAGCGATTTTTGTTTTTAATTTTCTTATTGTTCAGCGCTGATATTAATTTGGTGCCTTTAATTTCCGTTTTTAAACATTGATTATAAAAAAAATTATTTTCTATATCTTAAATAATATGTAAAATATTAGTTAACAAAGTGCTAAAATAATATTCAAACTAGGTCCTTTTTTTTCCCGATACTTAATTTTACTTATGTGAAAAGAGTTAATGTGCAAACAAACTCAATAGCCGGTAAATTTTATCATACTACACAAATATTCTTAACAATTAATGTAAAAAATTTTCTTACAGTTTTCTTAAGTATGTAAACTGTGTTTAAAAAATTTGAGTAAAGAAAAAAATGTAGGCGTTGAAGTAACGTTTCTTAAGGCTAAATTGAGAAAATTTAAGATCAAATAACAATTTATTAGATGATATTCATAAATTCTAAATCATGACATCGCATCTTTTTAAACAAACCTAAAATTAAGTTTCCTGAAAAATTGCAACCTTTGCTCCTTTTTATAGCAACTAAAAACTATTTTTGATGTTAAAAATATTTCAAATTTAAAAAAAATTAGCTTTGACAAAAAAATTATTTTATTTATATTCATAATTGTTTTTAATAACATTAATAAACTTCTTGATTAAAATCCTTTTAATACAATTTGAGTGCTCATATATCTATTCGTTAACTATATAAGCGTTGTATGCATATTACACATTTTAATTCGTAAATACCGTACACCACAGCTTTATATAAGCGGAGAATTTTTAGAATTTTTTTAAATGAAAATAAGGGGTCGTCTTGTTTGCAGTTTTGTTAATCTCGTCGGGGAAAAAAACGTACTTAAGGAAAAACGACTTTTTTTAAGTATTTTCCGTTGCCATGCACAAGCTATTTTAGTGTGTTAACTTTTATGGCATTTTGAATGAAAATTTTATTCTAAAAGAAGAAAAAGTCACATAAATCCTTCAAGTTTAGTTTGTGTCAGAATTCGAGTTTCCGAATATATATCAAAAATTTATATTTACTCATTGGGATGTCTGAATGCATACGATCATTTTTGCTCCAGGACATGAAACCTAGGTCGATAATCCCGAGTCTATATATATACGAATTTCTCTTACTAAATTTAATTTACTAAATTTAAACAATATGACGCAGAAAATACGATCTTCACATATATTGTACAAGATAACAAATACAATGAAAAATACAATACGCAAGGTTTAAGATACAAAACATTGGACTTTTACATTGACTTCTTAAAGTATTTTCCGATATCTATCGAAGTAACCTAGCTTTCTTTCAAGTAGCCCCACAGAAAAAAGTAGGATATCAAAATGTTGTTGGTATTATCTCAAAGTTTGAGTAGCTAGTTTTTTACTGGAACAAAAAAAAAACTCAATGAGTTTTGCTAGTTGCTGAATATCATACATAATCGTTTTAATCAACCAGGTATTCTCGGTAACCCTCCCACACATGGAAAAAAGAACATTGAACATTTTTCGTCTTTCAGTAACCATCTTCTGTTTACATTTAACATTGCGTTCAAGAATTCAGAACAGCTGGTGTATGGCTTAATGCCACACACAAATCTTCGACGAAACCGAATATTGAGCAATCTTCCCCTTTGCAATTTTTTAGCATTTTGCTTACAATACCACAATAAACAACAGGAACTTAGATTTGTTTCGCATGAGATTGAAAGCTTTTTTCTTGTGATCATAACATACATTTATAACACTCGTCAGAATTTTAGTTTATTTCATTTCACTTGTTGATATTAGACGATATAGAAAACAGCAAGAACTACTTGTGCACATGTACAATTTATAGTCAGTCCAAAATATCACTTAATTTTTCTTATCATGGAGAAGCCAATGAACTAAAAATTACTTATCCTATCGTTATATTCTAGATGATGCCAATTTAACAATGGCGGATGTCAGAGAAACTCACTTGGAACTGAAATCAGTTTGTACAGGAACCATTCACAAATTCGTAATAAAACAATTTTTTAACAGAATTAGAGAAAGAAAACAAAAGAAAACCCAAAAAGAAAAGAAAATAGGTACTTGGGACTGAAACGGAAAAGAAACCGCTTCTCTTCGGAATCGATATCTCATTTGTAAACTAATTTCCCCGAGCCGATGAAATCATTTTATTTCTCGCAATAAGCCTCGCAGAACATTGATCAAAACTGAAAGAAGAAATGAAATGAAAGAAGAATTTAAAAGAAAATAAAAATAATGAAAACTTGAGGGGAAAAAATCGATTTTCTCTAGAGCGTGCTTACGTCTTTCGAGTCCCTACTGTACGGGGGGTTTTAAACCTTTTTCTATGTTACCCTCTGATCTTTCAAGCAATCCAACTGTTCTCCGTGTGTTAATTATTTACTAAAAAAATTATATTTAGCTCTTTCGTTTTCCCCCCTTTCTTTTTATCAATGCTTCTCTAGCAATTCCAAAACGAAATTTGTTATTGATAAACTTTCTGTCAGATTTGCAATTTATGGTTTTGTTCTTTGCCACTTTTATACTAGTATTTGTCTTTAAACTTTTTTTGTACTTTTAACAATTTCAAAATTTGGCGGCACACTAACAGTTAAATGTGTTGTGAAGAATTAAATGTGTTGGAAAGAATTTTATTCATCTATAATACTCTACAGAGAATGGTTTATGATAGTAATTTTCAATGTTAAATAAAATTTGGTGGCACATTAACATTAAAATAAGTTGAAAAGAATTTTACTCATCTATATATAATACACTATGTGGAATGGTTTATGATAGTAATTTTCAATGTTAAATAAAATTTGGTGGCACATTAACAATAAAATAAGTTTAAAAGAATTTTACTCATCTATATAATACACTAAGTGGAATAGTTTATGATAGTTACTTTCAATGTTAAATAAAATTATATGTACGACAAAGACAATTAAGTGTTTATTGAGTAATAATTACAAACAAATTATTATTAATATATTATTCATTAATTTGTGCTTGGTGATTTTTGATAATTTTGTTTATATTTAGTCGTATATAAAAATGAAAATTTCAAGTAAAAGTCTCAATTTTCTTTTTTCAATTTTTTATTTCTTAATACTGAAAATCCGAATTCACGTAAATAAAATGTGGAAAATTGTGAAAATATTTTTTCAGTTTTTTTGCTATCATGGGATAATCGCCTCTAATTTTACTCCACATTGAATTAATTGACTCTTCCAAATGTTTTGAAATTAAATCTCTATTATTACAGAGAGAAATTAGTTCTTCCTCTTCATTCAAAGTTAATTAATACGCAAATGTATTCGTTATCACAAATAGATTAAGAACCAATTATTTTTTTATATCTAAATTTGGGAAGCAATGAATATAACTCTCTTTTCTCTAGTGTTGACAAATGGTCAATAACAGTTTTATGAATAGTTTATTTCTATAAAAAAGCCAAATGATTCAGTTCCGAATTTTTTTTATTTCTTTCACAGACTAAAATTAATAATTTTAAAAACATCTGGAGGCACATTTCAAGAATTCGGCGGCAAACACCAGTGACACGACACAGTGGTTGAAAATCACTGGTCTAGTAATAAATAAGAGATTAGTAAAAAAAAGTGTCTTTTTAGTTTTAGATTATTTAGTACAGCTGTATACGGGTGTGCGTGCGTGTGTGTAATAAATCCAGACTGTGACAGATGATTATGATACGCTAATTATCGTCTGTTAACTCCTCATTTTTCAAAAAGGAAATTAATTTATGAGTTACTCAGTTTTATACTTCTTGATGTAATGATATTCTTGTTTAAAAAATATATAAAAAAATCATCGGGAGCAAAAATCTCACAACATTTTTTAAATCAAAACAAATTAACATAAAAAAATGTCCAAGAATTTTTGTCAAATAACTATATTTTTAAGAAATCTAATATTTTAATATCTCTTATAATTAATATTCTTATTTGAAAAGGAAAAACTTACCCAAATACGTAAGGAATGATTAGGGATAATATATATACTCCGTTGAAGCGGAAAATTTATAAAAGATCATTCTTCCCAAATTCGTTTAATTTCATACACATTGACAATGACACAGCTGAGCACACAAGGGGAGTGGAGCCGGGTCCGGACCCCCCACCCCCCAAAGCCCTTGATCTTTTTTCCCCGATTGATTATAACCCTATGCATACAGGACGTAAAACTTAATTAAGTATTTGAAATAAAGAATTAATTTTATTAATTAATGCTAATTATTTATTTAATAATTAATTTTTTACTATTTTTTGTTCCCGAAAATTGACAAAATCAAAAGAATATGTTGGGTGGTGTATTGGAGCGTGATACGAGAATGAGACTTTCGACCCTGGAAAAATTCCTGTGCCCGCCCCACTGCAATGACACTAATAAAAATCATGAACCAAAATTACCTCATATTTCTTATGTACTTAGCTCTATTTGAATTTAATTAAAGTGTTCTTTAGAGTATGATTCTACAGATATCTTGAAGATATAACTTAATGTTGATCCATAATTATATACAAAGTTCCATTTTCTTTCTTTTTTTTAAAAAATAAATATTGACTTGTCTAGATGAAAATAATTGAAAATTAGCACAAAAAAATGTCAACTTCGCAGTTTGGAGACATGTAATTCTTTAATTCTTCTGTCACTAAGGGATTCTGTCAGATAATTTTCTTAAAAAAGAAAAATATAATAGTTTACAAAATAATTTTAAGCATTAAAAGGCGAAAATTAAAAAAAAATCATTGTAAATTAATTTGATTTGTATCATAAATATTGTACATTAATGATTTCTTCAACCTAATGAGACTGTCTAATTAATAAATAGACATTTTATAACAGTTAAAATTTTAATAATTAAAAAAAACTGTTTTTACTGTTACTATAGTTGGCAGACTAAATTTTAAGGCGATATGGTACCATCTTCACAATTTTTTTTATTTTTAATATTTGATATTTGGTTTTGATTGTATTTCATAAAGGTTAATATTTAATAATAATTCCATACAAAAAAATTTTAATTTGTTGCAAAATGTTTGTAAAAATTAAATTTTTTTAGCTTTTTTAAGCATTTTTTAAATTCCTAAGGCTTTTTTAAATATATCTCTTTTCTTTTAAAAATTTATTTAGAAGTACCATAAGATACTACATAAAACTATGCATGTGTTTTCTTCTGCTGCTTCTCTTTAATTTTTTATTAATTTTTTTGTAGCTAAACTCCCAAAAATTCTCAAAAAAACATTAATTTTGATTTTGAAATTTTTTAGAAAAAGTACTGAACATGTTAGAGCTAATTCCATGCACAGTTTTATAAAACATACATTTCAGAACATGTATAAAAAAATTTCAAACCCGTACTTCAATTATTAAAAAAGCCTTAGGGTTTTGAATAACAGTATCTGTACAAAAATTCAACATGGAGAAATATGAGTTTGAAGTTTTCATTCCATGAATAGCATGACATAATATTCATCGAATAATCTGAAACTTTTATGAACGGTTAATTCGCTTATTTAAAACTACTTACCATTAAAAATTGCACAAATGTAGAACAATTAAACAGTATACGGCCATAATGAATACATAGAAAAAAATGAATGAAAGATCAATATTTCATAAAACTTTATCTTAATAATTATAATAAAAAATAAATACACACACTTCAGAGCTAATTCCATGTTCAGTGCTAATGCACAACATGTACAAAAGATGTTTATGCCTTTATTTTTTATTTCCATGATTTTAAAAGCCTTCGCATGTTAAATATTGTACACGAATAAAAGCAAAATCAAATAACAATTTATAGGAAAAATACATCAAAATCTAAGAACTGTTTATGTGCATTTGTTTAAATAAATATCTTAAAATATTTTAATAATAAAAGTGTTGAACCTCGTATACATGGGATATATATATATCACCAAAAACAAATATATAAAAATGGGAGAGTTTTTCTATTCTTGCGAATTAGATTTTTAATAATCCGAGTTATCAAAATGAGATTTAGTATTTGTGCTTTGGGAGAATCCGTTTTGAAGTTCTAATTTCATTCATTATAATATCATAAAAAGCACACACACAACTTTTAAATCTTGACCACAAATCCATTTGATCTTCAGTAAATAATTCACAAACTAGAATTGTTGCATGAATTGTACAATTCTTTCTTAAAATTATATATTACTGCCTATATAATGTCAATCTCATTGATGCGCATTAGAAAAATAATTAATTCATTTTTTATCAGGCTCTTTTCTAGCAGATAATCTGAAATGTAGGCGTGGTAGTTGCTGTTTAGCATCAAACATTGCTCCATTACTTAATGAAAAATGCTGTTAAAGCTTTGAAATTTTGCAGGCATGTTTATATGGGTTCGGGGTATCAAATAAGCCAATAAAATTTTTTTCGACATTTTAATGATTTTTAGGGTACTATATCGCCTTAAGACTTTTTCTTACAAATTTACAGAAATAAAATGGATAGTTTTAAGTTACTTCCAATTTAATTTTCTCTCAACGTAGTGAAATAATTTTTATAGGCTCATAGTGAAATAATTTTTATATTTTGTATATAATTAAAATATTGTGCATTACACAATTACTGATATTTCTTTCCATTATCCAATAAACTACTTATACTTTATTATGAAATTTAGAATTTCACAAGTTTATTTTATAGGGAGGCTCTTTCAAACAAGTTCTTGTCAAAAAAAAAGGGGGGGCGGCGCATTTTTGACCTCATTCTCCATAAACTGAATAAGAGAATCTTTCTCCTAAAGGAATAAAAATATTCGAAAAGAAGTCAATGCAAAATGCCGATTCAGCATTTCTTACTTTTTCACTACAAATTTGCTTCACTTATTGTTAAGTCCATAAAAAATGTCCCCAATTTCGCATAAAAAAACCTCAAAAATGCAGAAAGAAAAAGCGCGATGATATCAAAATCCTCTATATAAATCAACTTCATGGTGACAAACTCTGAAAGGAGACGCTGAAATAAAGCATAGTCTACAACATCGTCAGAATTTTCACACTGAACATTCATATCAAAATATTTTATTTCATTTCCAAGTGCTCAACTTACAGGGGAAAAAAATAACTATTTGACTCTTTATAAATCATTTTTTCTTTCTCTTTATTTAGCATTCGTATTTTCACTCACGGTTTTTTATTTATTTATTTTCTAAGTATTCCCAAGTCTCTCTTCTTCGTATAAGATGGTAGATTCTCTTTTTTATTATTGCAAATACTTTTACGATTCAAGAAGCTAACATTAGAGCCTTAATATTCATCACAGAGGGTGCAAATAAACGAATGATGTATCGGTATTTTATCTACTTTTGTTATCGCTTCTCTGCTATATAAATATAGATATATTGTTCTAAGCTTTAAGAAGTGTTGTTAATCGATCGACTTCATTTCGACCTAGAGTTGGAAAAACGTCCACGCTCTATAATTCCCTTCGTTTTCAATACTTTAACGATGGAAAAGCTTTTCGCTATCGATTGCCTAGTCTCTTGTTTGCGTGTTTTTGGCAGACTGGGGCCTTCCGGGGGGCAGGCAGTGGTGAAGGGGGGGACTAAGATGAGATTAGAGGAAGAAAAAGCAAGAAAAATAGGAAAATAAGTAAGGAAAAAGACGAGAAGAAGCGAAAGACGAGGAAGATGAGGGAAGTAAAATCGATGGCTACTATTTCGACTCCAGTTTCTGGCATTTCAGTTTTCAAAGACTATGTGACTGCTCCGTTAACAGTTAACAATGAACAAGAAAGTGGGTAACTGCTTTTGAATGCAGAAATTTCTCTATTCAAAATGATTCTGGAAATGGTTTATAAAAATAAACAGTCGGTCCAATGGCCTTGGTGGTTTCTCCAGAATTAAGTCAAATCTGGTTTCTGAGTAAAAAAAATTTTTAAAAAATAAGATACGGTTGAGAAGAGACAGAGTATTCGAATGTTTGATATTAAACTATTTTTCAGATTATTACGCTACAATAAATTCCTTTGCATTATAAATATTTTATAGCAGGGTGCTTCACAAATATCTATGCATTAGTTTCATGTACATTTGTAGTGCTTCAAATATACGTCACCGATCATTTAAAGACTTTTGTTTCATTTTTGCTTCAAAATTTTCTTATTTTATTATTATTGCGGATATTACTGAATTTCTGTTTTTTTAAAAAAGGAAATTTTGCATATGGCTTATATAATTTTTTATATAACAATAAATAAAAACTAATCACACATAAATTATATTATTTACTTCAAATTATTAAAAATCAATATTATCTTTTGATTTTACAGATAAGTTTATTTTTTAAGATTAAAATTAACAAAATTATTAATTTATTTTTATATAATATTTTATAAATATAAATCTTGCAATATAAAGAAAATTTATTATTAGAGCAAGAGATGAAAAAAGGAATTTCTTTTTACACATATTTTAAAGACTCATTTATCAATTATATTTTGCCTGCAAGATAATTTTTTTCCTATAGTTTTATTTGAATAAATATTTCAAAATTAATGTCAAAGCCCTTAAATTTATACATGTCTTTTTGAATTTCTAGTATTTAATTACTAGTATATATACCCTTGTACGTTATAGGATACAATGAAACGTAAATATAATAATAATAATTATACAAATATCATTAGTATATAAGTAAAACTTCTTAAATATGATAATATTTTAAAATTTATCCATTTATAAAAAACTGATATACGTCATAAAAAGATCTTATAAACTATATACATATTTTTAAATTATATTTAATCATACTTTACCAATGATGAAATCAGTTTATTATAAAAACATAATTCACTGAGTAGACTGGAGAAATTAAGGGTTATTTTATGTGTAATACAAAAATAAAATCGAGCTTGGCATAAAAATTCCTTTTACAATAGACTATATACTTCATTTTTTTAAATATACAAATGCAAATGTAACTACACAAAAAAACCCTTAATAAAACCATAAATAAATATTATATATAAGATTTTCTTCACAAACTGTATTTTTGATTTTATGTATCTCACAGAAGCCTGAGAAAGATCGGACAAAGAGCTACTTAGAAATTCCACAATTTATGCTTTATAAAATAAATTCTTTCTCAGAAAAAGGCAACATATGCCTTTTTCCCTTGAAAGATCAATGTTTATTGTATGTTCCAAAAAAATTCATCGAACAAAAATATTTCTTTCTAGTAAAGCAGATTTCTTTCTTTCATTGAAAGCATTGAGTTAAAAACAGAACATTTTTGGAAGCCTTTTTCCTCTTTTCGCTAAATCTAAAAGACAGAAAATTCCAGTAACTGTCCCAACAGACTTCACGTGAGCTTCTCTATTTTCTCCTTCAATGCCTGAATTTTTTACACCAATTCCCTCGATTCCCTTGTGGTTCGCAGGCTTCTCAGACTTCTTTGTTTTTGTTAAACCTCTTCTCTCCAGATTCCAAGATACCCAAGCTTCGCATTTATCTCCCTTTCTGGAGCTTTTCAAGGATAGATTTCGTTCCAGATTCTCGCCAAACCACTAATAATTCGACAGGGGAAAAAATTATCAAACAACTAAAATAATTATTCAGTACATTAATTGCCGATGTTAATTTTTTTTAGAAAATTATAAAGCTAGAAGTGGATTAAAGTAATATGTGATGTAGTAACTGGTAGATAGTCAGATGTAATACATTATGTAGCAAAAATACTTAATTTTACGCAGTGGCATACACAGACCCAGTGGCGTGACCACTGGGGTTTTGAGCCCCCCTGCAAAGTCAGGTTTTGGGTCCCAAGTTGGATTTTAAAAAAGGTAGGTACTTGGCGACAGTCAGGCTTTAGGCCCCCTAGAACACTGGGCTTCCCCCTGCTATGCGGGGTTTGCGGGGGTGTACGTTACTCCACTACATTGACCTCTCTTGTGGGGTTACAATCTGAAATACAAGTAGAGGAAAGTGTCAAGGGTATGATAAAAATTAAAAATTTGTTGGACTATGGGTGGAAATCAGTAGCACACACAAAAGTTTTTCAAGGGAGGGGTGGGGGGAGGGAGGTCCATGGTCGAAAGTGCCACTACTCGTATCATACCTCAAGACAACACCAAATGATTCTTCTGATTTTGTCAACAAGAAACAGTAAAAAATAAATTATTGAATTAATAATTAACATTCATTAATAAAATAAATTCTTAATTACAAGTACTTAATTAAATTTTACGTTAGATATATATATAGGATTATCATCAATCGAAAAACTCTCTGGGGGGTGTCCGGACCCCTGGGACACCCTCCTATGAGCACGCCACTGATTTTTCATCTCTATCATGCAAAACAAGGTCTGTCGCCAATAGCTCTCGTGTTGCTTAATAGTGAGTAAAACAATGAATGTTCATGTTAAACAAATAAATACTCATAAAACAATCATTTAAAAAAAATATGTGGTAGCAATAGCCCTGTGGCCATGATCGCGAATTTGTGGCCAGCGTCATTTCTGGCACGTCATGGGTTCGAGTCCTGATGCCCCTTGCTTACTATATAGCCAAAAGAAACTTGTCATTTTCCAATACGGCCCATGGAAGGTAAAAGATTGATTGCATTGAAATATGATGATAATAAATCATCAATCAATCTTAAAGTTTTAGGCTTCATAAAAACTCTCCCATTAAAATTTAAACATTTCTTGGATTTTTAGTAAATTATGTAACGTATGACACTTTGATCTCTCAAAAAGTTGCATTTGTTACCTTACGCATGAAAATAATTAATTTACATTGCAATTCATTAATCAAATTCCTTATTTGTGTAAGATCACACCTTCATTTCCCTCATTTCCTTGAACAGTTTAATTAATTTTAATTAAAGCGGAATCAACACACACACACAACAGAAGTGTCTAAAGTTCACATTCTGAGAATGCCAACGATATCATCATCATATACGTTATTTGCATAAGTTTACATCTTGTATCTATCCCCGGCTAAACGATTTAATTAATCGTTATGAAAGCGGCGCCAGATCAGAAGGGTCCTTAGGTTCATATTTCGCTAATGTAACTGAATCATGATAATTGATGCATGGGTATGAAAACAGCATAATTGATATACGGGTAAAAGCTTCATGTCTAGAAAGTAGTTGAGTACAAAATGAATCACAAGTCGCAATATCCGAAGTTTGCATTAGAAATTATTATATACATATATTTCTTTAATTTCAGTATGTTGTTAAATTTCAAGCTTACATTTATGAAGAAATTTGAATGATGAAGTAACCGAGTAGAAAATGTATCTATTATAAGTATTTTAATTTTGGAAGCCAGATCTTAATAATTTCAAGTGATTCATTTCAAATAATTAACAGGCTTTGAGGTAAAATAAATACATTTTTTAACACGATCTTCGCATTCAAAAATTGAAATAATTCTTACAAAAAAAATTTATAAGTTTCCTTTAAACTTGTTACATATATTTTATTTTACTTTCAAACTGATGAAAATTATATAAAAACTTTATGTTTATTTATTGGAAACGCATATAACAAAAAAAATCAGTTACAGAGGGCAGGACAGAAAAATGAGCAGAAAGAACCCGCAGAATTTCACTAAACTCAACTGAAGAGATACACACAGTTTAAGAAAACAAATAATAAATGGAAAATATAAACACACAGCCAGTGGCGTAATGGAGAGTATTAGGGGCCCCCTTCAAAGTTAGACTTTGGGCCCCAAGTCGGATCTTACGAAGGATTGCAAAACCATAAGATAAGGCTTTGGGTCCTCTAGAATCCTGGTCATCCCAGGGATGCGGGGGTGTACGTTACGTCACGAACACAACGCAAAAACAATACACTAAAAATATTTTAAAAAATGAGAATAAAAAAAATTAATGTTTATTAGGAGTTTACAAAAGCCGTAAAACTTTACATTTAAAAACATTAAAATACATTAAGAATATTAAGCTCATCCGAAAAAAGTGTTACAAATTTTATAAAACTTATACAATGAGAAATTATTTATATGATTGCACTTTTGAATAACCTATTCTCAAATAAGGAATATGTTTTCAAACTTCTCGCTGGTATCTCATTTTAAATTTATTTAAAAAAGACATATAAATATGTATATGTATATTTTAAGTTAAGTCATTTTTGGAACCAGCAGTGTGATTTATTTACCTCATTTACTTCTTGTGATACTTACTAGTACTACATATACATAAGTCAGTACTCCTCTAATTTTCAACATTTGTAGACCAGTTTTCAATCATAATTTTCCATCCCCACCCCCTCCATACCATTACAATGTATTGAATTCAATAATGTACTTTGATGATAAAGCTACAATACGGTTTTAATTATAAACTGTACAAATTATATATATATATACATATATATGTATGTATATATATTTATATATATATATATATGAAGATAAGTATAAAATTTTGTATATGACAAGCCCATGGGAGTCGATAGTAGTTATTTAACTTGTTCTTAACTTAGTATTGATTATCAAATACATTGAACAGCACTCATACATTTATAAATATGTATTTCATATTTTTTATTATATCAGAATGCATTTTGTTTTGCTTCCTTTCAGAAAATTAATATTTTCTTTATACAATCTTTTATTTTCGATATGCTCGCGCCCTCCCCAGTTTGAGAAACGCTGATATAAGTGAATAATAAAATAAATAACCCATACAATAATAATTTTGAAAAGCTGAGTTTTAGGGCGGGAGGCGAAAGCAAATGACAGAATAATAAATATGATTTTAAGAATTGTGTAGTGACTAATGTACTAATGATAATACAATATGATAATACTAATGATAATACAAATTACGTGCTGCAAAATCTCCACATACAGCGCATATTTTTTTTTTTTTTGCTTTCCGTAAAAAAAAAATAACAATCTGCTTAATACAAAATACCAGTGTGTGGGCGTCAGTTATTTTTTACCACTCCTCCATCCCAAGATAAAGAAAATTAAGAGCATTTAAGTTTGGCGAACAAATCTCCTTGTAGCAACCCTAAAAAACCAAGTCTCAAGACGTTTCCGTAGATTAAGTTATCTTGCCTCTTTTTGCGATACGAACAAAGATAGACTCAAGATGGCTCCTTGTAAAGATCTAAAGAACTCAGTATTTTCTCGAATGAGCTAGGCCCTCTACCGCAGAAGGCTCTCTTGGGTTTAGTCTCAAGTGGACTAGGAGGTTCAGTGGCTTTTCAGTTGAGATCTTATTTCTCAGTGGCATAGACAAGAGCTAAGTGCATTTCTCAGGTGGTGCCAGGATATGATTCGTCAATGCTAGTTATTTAGAGCGAAGTCTTTAGTGCTATAGGAAGAGCAATCATTCTCCATAGCACTGGAGAGGAGCATTTTCTCATCTATTATTCATATTTAGGGGACTAAGAGTTACTGAAATTTAGTTTGAATTCTAGTTATAGAGGTGAAATTATTAATGAGTGGGGGAGGGAATTCTTGTATTAATTTTTAATAACTTATTTCCTGCATAAACATAAATTTTAAAATACAAAAAAAAATATTTAAAAACAAGCAAGCCTTATTAAAATAAATGTAGAAAACATTGTAGTACATCTTATAAAAATGTGCATAATTCTGCATTAAAAGTTTGACTGATCTAAATATTTAAATTTAAATATGTGTATAGAACATATCTTCTGAATATGTTACTTTATACATGTTTTCTTTGATCAATCACTGTATTATTTTACGTGAAAAAGAAACTAATTAAAATCTTTAAAAGAAGTTTGATGAAGATTAATCTTGAAGTTGATTACTAGGCACTTCAATTTTCTAAAAAGTGTAAATATTTCAAATAAATTACATTGGGTTGTATTCTAATCTTTTAATTTATGCTTCTGGCGAAGCTTTCGAAAAATATTAAATTATAATTACTTAAATTTTTTTAACTTAAATATATTATGATACAGTTGAGGGAAAGAACATCAAAAAGAATACCTTGGAAATAATCATCACTCTGTTTTCCTCTTAAAATATTTCATATTAAGCATATCTACGAAAAAATATACCACAAATCATTCTTTTCTTATGTTGCTTAGTTATTAAATCATATATTATTTAAAGTTACATGGCAATATTACAATTCCTCTGTTTAAAAGCGTCTTCTACGTTTTTATTTCAAATATTACCTTATTCATAATTACTTGAGTAAAGATTTTTTTTTTTTCAACTATAAGCTACATCTAGATTCATATATACATACCTATTTTTTAAAAAAAATATTTTCTTCCAATGGTACAACGTAAAGGAAAAAAATCAAATTCTAATTCTAGTTATTGAATGAAAAATTATCTTGTTAAACATCTGATGGAATGTTATGCGTATAATTTATTAAAATATACACATATATAGAAAGTGGAATTTTTTTTAATTCAATAAATATTATCAAAAATATTTCAGTTGTAAAGGCAAGAAAATTTAAACCTTTAAAATTAAGTATTATGCAAATTCTTTCTAAAAATCGAGTGGTATATATGTTTTAATTGCGTCTAAAACACACATTGAAGTTTTTATCTGCTAACACTACCACCGCCTTTCTGTCGGTAAATTCAGTAAAAACACCCCAGCTCTAATTCCAAATAAATTTTACTGCTGGGTTCATCCATCAGACGCGGATAGAATGAAGAATAATTTACAAATTTACCACATTCATCAACTTCACATCATCAAATTTCTACGGCAATCATTCTCTTTATCTGACTCATTTCTCTATTTAGAAGATTTTAAATCATCACACCGACATCTCGCATGCGTCTACCAACCTACAAAAAATATTTATATCTTTTTAATGCTTCTTAAGTGATGCTCTCGGATCAAATGCCAGGATTAGGAAGTGCAAATATGCAGTTCAGACCATGGAGCACAAAAGCTAACTTTGAAGCTCTTGAAAGACTTAAAATAACTCCTGACGTAAATCAGCTCCGAACAGACGACCTAAGCAGCAATGAATGATTGCTTCCTCTCTTTTCACTTGCAGCAGCGGCATTTTTCTGCCGAATGCGAAGAAGAAGCATCTTCTCAAAATACCTTATCCGATCATGTATCTATGGGTGTTGAAAATAACATTAATTAAGCGAGTACGCTGTCTCGTTGGATTTAAAGATGACTCTGTGTCTTGGAAAAATCTCGTGTTTGTGTTACGATACACATTCATTTTGCTCTGGAAAAAGTTGCCATTGCTTGAGTGATACAGTTTGCTGTGTTTTACTTTGTATAAATATTGTTCACCGCGGAAGAGTACAATTTGTTGATGCTATGTTTTAAGTTTGTTGTCAAGCTTTAAATCATTTGAAAAACATTTTTTTTTTAAAAAAAGAAGTGTTTCCTTCGATATAAGTGTTTGTTTTATTGTGTGATTAGTTCTTAAAATACAATAAATTATCAGATATTTTAAGTATTTTTCTTAATTTATCTTGTATCAATTTCATTTAATCTAATAAGAAGTTAAATATGCTTTATTTGAAATTAAATTGATTGGATGTTTTTACTCAACCACTTGGGAGAGAGGGTCTTTTTAAATTCATGATACTGTTTTTCCTTCAATAATTATCGTATGTATTTTAAGTCGCTGAAATTCACAATTAAGATTCATTCATTTCAGTGCTACTGTTTAAGCTCCTTAAATATTCATAATGCCTTTAGTAGATATTTATTTCAGCAGATTCTCATAAAGTTAAAGAAGGCTGTCGGAATGGCTGCCTAAATTCGGAATATTTTTTCAGATATAAAAGTGCTCAAACATTAATACTATATTCTGGCTTCACTATCCTATAGAAAATCACTTATTTTATCATACTACCCATTTTTATCCGAGTTGACACATATTTTCTTTTATAAAATGTGTTTCGCATTTTTTCTCTTATATCGTAATTCTAAATGAACTATCCCTTTAATGTTAAAAGAAAAAACGGATTATTTATGAAATGTTTTGAAATTTTTAAAACACTATATTATAAACAAATGCATGAGTTACAATGTCACAAATTTTTATAAAAATTGATGAATTTTTTTTGTCCGAAAATGTGCTTCACGTTAAGTCCACACTGTCATACATATGGCGAAAACAGCCTTTAAATAAGAGGGGGGGGGTCTCATATTCCTTCCATAGACCTACAGACTTTTAATTTTTAGCAAACACAGATCATGTCTCAGTGCTTTCATCCACGCTGTTTTTAAAAAATACAACCCCTTTCTGGGAAGTATGTGTGTGCCACTGGTCATAGTATAAAAAGTTAATAATAAAAAGAAATTAGTAGATATATTTTTTTCAAAAATATGCATGTGGATATAGAATTATTTTGATTTAAAGTATATGCCTATGACAGCGACATACATATAGTGGGGGAGGGCATGGAGAGAGTTTGGGCTCTTTCCCCAAACAATTGTTAAATTGTATCTTAACGGAATTGCTTTCCAACTACGATTCAAAAAATAAAATTCTGGACCCAAACCCTCGAAGAAAAGTTCTGGTACGTCATGGGCTGTGATTTTATCTGTTTGTTTGCTTAGTTAAATTAATTTGTAATTGATTTTATCTGTTTTTTTTTTTTTGTTTAATTTTTAGTAAACCCTCTAGCAAAAATCCTAATTCGTAAAAAAGCTTTTGTGTGATGGGAAATTCAGTGGCGTAAAGGAGAATACTAGGCCCCCCTTGAAAAATTAGGTTTTTTGGCCCCAAGCTCTAATACATAATTGGCGTCAATCAGGCTTTGAGCCCCCTAGGATCCCTGCCCCCCCCCGTAATTTCGGGGGGTTGCGGGGTGTACGTTACGCCACTGGGGAAATTAAAATAATTATGTTAAGAAAAGCTTCGATTGTTATTGTTATAATTCCCGTTTTCCGTTGTCTATTTCTGCCGGGCACTAATGTCTTCTAATCATTGTCCTTCCACCTCATAATTTTGAACCACAGTCAGATGACAAAAAGATGACGTCAGTTAGCTTAAGAAATGAAATCTTCTATAATAAAGAGCTATTTGTATCTCAAAAATATTAGCTTCTAAAAATAATTAGTATTTATTTGATTTTTTCATTAACGTTGCACTCTAAGCCGAAACGAGGGCTATTGGCAAAGGACCACGTATTTTTGAACCCCAGTCAAATGATGAGGGCGACATTTGAGACAGCACCCTCCCGCTCTCTAAACCACGCCACAAGAGGAACATGAGTCACTACATATGTACCAAGAATCAGCCTCTCTACAAGGTGGGTTTTCAGACACACTAGGTTTCGAACCCTGGATTCAACAGCATCAGCCACCAGTTCACGGACATGACTACTTGGCTATTGTTGCCACATAATTGAATAAGCGTTGAAAAATTTCATTACAATTTCATCCACTGTAGAGATTTTTTAAAAAGAAATTTAAATGAGGATAAATTTAAATCTACTAAATTAATATTTTTTTTATTAAAATGAAATTTATTAGCTGTATTATACTTGCTATGAAAAATAATAGCTGTTTGTTATTTTTTTTTCTAAAATTAATGTGAAAAATATGCTGGCATTCATTAACTTAAAGGACCGGATGAACCAGGTTAGAAATTACATATTGTAGACACATTATTATTATTATTTTACTATATTTTAGTCCAAAATTCGATCAAATAGCTACAAATCTTTCATGCCATCGTACTGAGTCTCCAGAGAGCACTTCACTCACGAACTCTGACAGAATTAAAACAATAATTTATGAAGAAAAGTACGGGCATATGATTGAAAAAAATTCCAAGGTTACATAACTAGTGAAGTATTTCGAAATTTTTTTTAATTGCATTACATTCATTGAACTGACAAAAAAAAATGCATAACTGAATCTTTATTTTAAAAGATATATGATTACATTTTTTTTTATTGAAATAAAATTTATTTTTTTAAGAAGTAACAAAACTTCAGCAAATTATGGAACGAAATTACTTTACAACAGAAATATTGAACATATAAAAAAATACACTGAGTAACAATTATTTTAGTAAGCCAGTTCTTTCACAAAAACCTTAAACATATTTCTTTTCTTTCTCCCCCCCCCCCTCCTTTATAACTTAAAAGGAATCGCGCATATTTTTTAAATAAATGAACAAGTAAAGAAAATGAACTCATTTAAAACAAACCGCACAGTATATACATTATTCAGGTCTAAAAAAAAAAGTACATTCAACCGCCAATTTAAATCATAACCGAACCACATCAACAGCAAACAAAGAAACAATCCAAATTAATAACGCATTTTATTCCAAGCCGATCTTTTTAAATAACTTACGAAAGAGTTTTAACATTTTGGTTCATTTCCAGTATTGGCCATGAAGTAATGAAAATTCACCATTGCCGTTGTACTTGTCTTCTTCGGCTAACAGTGAACGCTATTTAAAGAGAATTTATTACCCTCCCGACATGTTTTGACTGGGAACCGTTAATTTAATCAACCCGCTCTATCCCGTGAAAAGGACGAAATTTCGTTTTCCGCAGAAATGGGCTCAATATTAATTTCAATTTGCTTTAAGTCCTATGAAGCAGTCCTTCGCTTCTACCAGCTGCTAGCAATCGTGTGTATTTCCTTCCTAGCGGAAGATCTTCCTTGTGGTTGCGTATTATTTTTTCCCCTTTTCTCCCCATCCTCTCTACATAGGGAAAAGAGAACGCATGACGATCTGCAAAAATAATCGAAGCCAAAAAGGTGTAGGCATGCAAATGGAAATTTAATTATTCTTCCACCCAGCCGCGACGTACACTCACACATTCTTCAATGAAAGGGGGATGAGGGAAAAAAATAGAAAGGGGGTTGCATAGCGAAAAGGGGGTTTGAGGCAAAATAAATTTGTTCTTTCGGAGGTGTGAATAAAACAAAACTTTCAACTTATGAGTGGCTGCTTCAAAACCGTTAAATAGTTTTCTTTGTAATATCTCGATAGGTCATTATTGTAAAGTATTATAGGTCATTAAAATATCATCGAAGCGGTTTGTAAATTAATGTTTGTTCCTGTCGTTATGTTCACTGGAAGATGAATATTCAAAACGATATTCAGGGAGTTGAGAAGTGCTTCCAGTTTTGTGTGATTAATGAGTTATTTTTTAGGCTCTTATTCGTCTTGCGAATCTCACTATTAATAATAAATTATGATTATATACAGAAAAATAAATTACCCCGTAGCATTCAATGCGAGATAAAATAATAATAATAATAATTACATTAAAATTTATTTTTATTGTAATTATCAAATGAAATTTTCCTTTGATAAAACAAAATAACTTTATGAGAAGGTCCAAAAGTTTTATTCATTTTCATTTTGTAATAAATGAAATATTTAAGCATTTCAAAGTACCACTCTTTTTTTCACTTAAATTTCATTTTACATGCAGGATTCAATGGGGGAAAGTAAAAACAAAAATGGAGTAATTTATCTTCATTGATAATGGGATGAATTCCTGAGTGTTATATGATAAATGCAATCCCTAGAATTCAAAGCTACCAAAAGTTTTGTATTTATAGTTCAACTTGTAAAATTTTTAAAAAAAATTCAAATTGGATAAAGATGTTCAAGTATTAAGCTTATTCACAAAAGAATGCTTCAAAAAAGAATGCACGTATAATATATGATTTAAAAAAAATCATATATTATGCGTGTGTACTTAAATCATTCATTTTTCTTACCTATGTGCGTTATTATAGTTAAATAGGTTCTTTTTAAGAGGAAAGTTTCTGTAAAAAGTAAAGATTGGGGGGGGGGGGGCAACTGCAAAACACATATACTGATTCGCTTGAAAACACAAGATCGCATTTATCACGTGACTATGACATGACATAAATTTATAAAGTGATGAGCTGTAAACACGTGATTGCAGTTATCACGGGACTATGACGTCACATGCATTTAGCCTATTGAATGTGGGAAATCCATCCATCTTCTCCAGAAAATCTCTTCAGCGAAATTAAATAAGTGAAACAATGGAGCTGATATATATATATATATATATACATATATATATATATATATATATATATATATATTAATATAATAAACTTTCTAATAAACAGAATAAATGAAAAATACCTAGTAATATAGTCCTGGTTAAATGATTATACGTACGAAATTGAAGGAGTAAACACATTAAATAAAAAAATGGCCTTTACTTAATTTATTGTTGTTGAAAATAAGACTTAAAAGCAATCTTAATTTTTTGTAACCTTTCATTGAATGGTGTTGCAAAAATTTATAAGGCTTAATTTTTCGGCGCGGTAACTGTCTTCTTGGTGTTCTTGGGCAGCGGGAGCCAACCGGTGACTCGTGAAAAATGTCAAAAATGACGAGTAACAAAATGAATAAAAAAGGATGATTGCTTTTTAAATTTTAGCTACTACGTTTAGGGTGCGGATGTATCTAGCGATATTTGAAATTGAGAGATGGCAACCATGAAAAGTTTGTGGCATAACACTTCAGTTTGTTGATATTACTTTGTTCTTGTTTTACTAGAAGTTACTTTTCAGTGATCTGGAAATGTAAATAGAGACATAAAGAAGCAATAATATAGCTATAGTGATCCACCCAGTGCCGATTTAAACTCATTTTGGGCTCTGCTTGCAGAAGATCTACATGCCCCCTTGGCACTGTAGGATCGAAATTTATAACCAGAAAATCTGGTTAAGTCCAGCTTATCCAGCTCCCCTGGGTGCCCACCCCAAGCGCCCAATAGATAAACCGACACTGGATCCACCAAATATAAAATTATGCGTGAAATTCTGAAGGTTAACGACTGCTGTTCTAAGTAATCAAGACATTCCGAAAAATGCCATTATTTGTTCAAATGTGAGTTCATATATTTGTTTTAATTTGATAAATTTATTTAAAAGTTCGGAAATGTTTCAGATTTTTATGTTTTTGATTAGGATTTCCGGATAATTGTTTCCCTGTTAATCCGTTGCCGGATAGTCAGTAATTCAGCAAATATAATAATTTTAATTGATTACAGTCTTCTGCAATCAATTGAACGCTGAATGCTTTTTTAAAATGAAATTTTGAGATTTAGGACAGTTTATTTTCAAACCTTATCTAAAAAATACTTAAGTGAAAGTATTAGAATTTGCAAATCGATGGGATTTAAATTGAATTCAATCTTTCAATTCATTCTAAAAACATTATTACATTGATCATATGTCTTATTCTCGGAATATTTACAACTTCTTGCTTTTATTGATTATTGCATATAAATTTTCATTCAATAAAAGATCTTTTAGTTACACAGATGGGAAAAAATTTTTACGCAACTTTCAGTCTTCACATTCATTTACACTTCCTTCAGCTGAGAAATTACAATTACGAATGTGCGCAAATACTTGCCCAGGAACACAAATCTGTTAAAATTTATCTACTTACTGTCTAGAAAATTATTCAAAAACTTTAACTAATAGTATAATTTAATCAAATAAATCTTAATTTGGTTTGGCTTGATTTATGTCGCGTTAGGGTAGTGGTCTACTAACAGTGAAATCGTTTATTATATAAATAATTACTGGTTAATTATTAGGTACTTAGTTCTCAATAATTTATGTCTTTCACCATATTAATTAAGTGTTTAGTTATTCAAGTCATAAATCGATGATAAAATGCATGGGAATACCTTTGAGTACTGTGTAATTTAACCAATTAAGCCGTTATGTGTGTTATCTTGTTATTTTAATTTAGTTAAGTTTAGTTAATTTAGTAGTATTGTTGTGTTTTTTTACATCTCCGTCGATTTATTACACATTAATCAACTTTGAAAATTTAAGGACTTAAGTTTCAATGGTTTTATAGGATATGGAACAACAAAGGCTAAACATTAATAGAGCTTCCCCGGGTAGTCTTGAAAATGCTAAGGAATTCAGAATTAAAGCAAGGGAATTATTGAGATTTACTCGTCTGCAAAAGGAATTGAATATATAAAGAGTATCTAAGCTAATCAAAGTCCTATATTACAGTTTTTAAAAAGCTCTTGTTTATCTAAATAAAACTCCAATTTTAATTAAAGGAAAAAATCTTCTTATAAGATTTCTGTTTGCTTCGGGTAATTGATGACAACTCTCATAATTCTGAACCATGATTAAGCGACTATGACGACATTTTATCTGGCATAAATCCCATTCTCCAGACTTTCACACCACGTCAACAGGTTTAATATGCTTCAGCCATGTATATGACTTGTCTTAAGTGGTACCAGGAATCGAGCCTACGACTCAACGGAAGCAAAGCTGGCTGGGAATTCATGATCATGATCTTGGGCTAACATGACTGAGAGACAGCTAAAAAGGCTTTGTCACCATTTATTAAAGTTCTCCTTAAGGTATCCAACTACCCTAAAACTGTGAATTTTGCCAAAAATCGACAAATTTTTTTTTATGATTTTATTTTATGGGCCATCTTATTAGCTTCATAAAAAAAAAAACAAGTTTATCATTTTCCGTTTACTAGGACAAAAACTACAAATGTTTGAGTAAAAGCAGATGCCATTACTTTAAGCAAGATGTCATATTTTAAAACACGTTTTATTCGAAATGTGATTTTTTGAAAATAATCAAATGGGGTCAGCGATTGCTAAAAAAGTTTTGAACATAATGAACTGAAATTTTTTCTGTAAGTTCTGTATAATAGTAGAATTGTTTTAACCTTCAAATTTATCAATCACAGTTTTATTACAAAATTTACAGTCCCTTTTGTGAATATAATCACTGTCTTTTTAAGCATTTTTATATAGTAACCGAGATAAAGTGTTCTAGTTTTTGTAAAAAAGAAAATATCTCTTATCCTGAAGGTCATTTCAAAATTTAATAATATAACAACACATTAGATTTAAAAAATTGAAAACCTTTCACACATTAGATTTAAAAAATTCATAAACCTTTGGTGGAATGGGCCACGTTTATGCTATTTTTTGTCAATTTTTACCTATTTTTTCCTATTTCAATAATAAAAATTTCTTTTTCTCTTCTTAATTTTAGCACATTTTTCTTAAAATGCTCTAAACAAATCTAAAAATAACAAAAAAATCCCCATATCTCTTTTTTTTAAAAAAAAAAGTTGTCGCAACCAGTCGGATACCTTAAAAGTTTCTTAATTGTAGAATTTTTCTTGGAATGTAATAATTAATATATCATACAAACAAACTGGAAGCAAAAAAAAGTAAATAAACAAAAACCACTCACTTTTAAAAGCAAAATATGTAATTTATTATTTATCTAAGCATATTTCAAATAAAAATAGTTGATAATATCGTAGATACATTCCGTTTCTATTCGACACTTCTGTTCAATTTCTTATACTATAAGTAATATTCTAGATTAATCTAACATTTAAGGTCACTTTAAGAATTTTATTTCTTTTGCACACAGTGGCACACACACAAGAATTTTTCAAGAAGGAAGGGGGGTCCAGGGTCGAAACTCCACCCATACACCAATACGCCACCCGACATATTTTTTTGATTTTATCGATTGTCGAGAACAAAAAACAGGAAAAATAAATTATTGAATAAACGATTAAAATTAATTTATTCAATAAATTATAAAAACAAATGCTTAGTTAAATTTTAAATACTATATACATAGGATTACAATCAATCAAAAAAAAATCAAAACTATAGGGAAGGAGGGGGACCCGTAAACCTCCCACCCCTTGTGTGTTCCACTGCTTGCACTTCATTAAGGAGATTGATATATCTATGGTTCTTTCCTTTGATAGCTCACTTTATTTTAATATTTACTTGAAACGCCAAAGGATTCGGAAAGTTCTCTGAAGAGTAATTAGAAAAGTCAATCATATATTTTGAAAGAGTAACATAGGACCTTATTTTTGTACCTACAATATAATATGCATGCTTATTAATAAAAATCGTAGACAATTTTACAAAAATAAATCATGAAAAGTTAAAATAATCGAACATTTGCTTGATATTTATAAATATTTTATTATCATTGTGCCATTTATACAACTTTGAAAATTTAAAGTAACTACCCTTTGGGTTTATCAAACCCACACACAACTTAGGATATATAAAACACACTAGATTTTACTTCTTTAATTCTAACAATTACAAAGAAATAATTAAGATATTTTAAAGTCACTTGAGTACTTCAAAACAAATATAAATGCACATATTTTTGCTTTTGCAAGGGAAATTAAATGCTTTATGAAAGGGAATGCCTGAATTGATAAATTTTTACATTAATTATCAACGGTATTTTTTCTACGTGTATAAAGAATACGATTCTAATAAGAGCACTACAAAAATCTCTTTTAAAATCTCAAGTTGTATTAATTCACTTCTATTTAAAGCTTCAATTTATCTATGATTGAAAATGTCCTATGTATTTTGTTAATTAAATACACATACCTTTTTTTCCATTTCCACTATGTAAACATTGAAAAGAAAAATTTCAATTCATTAAGCTAATTAAGTAATATGTGACTCATATAAATTTATGCAGCTAATTAATAAAATGTATCTAAATTTCATGAATTAATTTTCTTTTATTTCTCCATCTATTAAAAATTAAAACAAAGTTGAGAAATAAAATCAGGCAAAAACAAGGGCGATTGGGGGGAGGGTAATACAAAACTGTAATTTTACCACAAAATTATATCATATTTTGTTCCACTAGTTTTTAAATTACGAACGTAAAAAAAAAAAGAAAAGAATATGTGAAAATGTAATGAGGTGGTTCATTATTCTCCAAAGAAATTGAACGATTGATTACCAAGTATAAAAATATACAGTACAACTTCAAAAAGTGAACCCAGCAGTTTATGCATTAGTATGCATCCTCGAGGGATCCACTCCCAAACACTTTTCTAATCCCTTACCCTTATAAACTGAGTGACAAATCAGCCTCAACGTGGTACAGTACTATTGGGAAAACCCCTTTCGCTCAGTGTATACATCCGGGTATCTCATAACTTTCGTCCGTGCAGCTGGCCTGGTCGTTATGGCGACCACAAACTGGCCGGTGATTGGCTACAACGCCAAAACCTTTTGTTTGGCGCGACGGCGACGTCACAATATCCACGTGTTGCCATATCGACAGAAAAATCTTAAGACTCAGCAGCTGTCACTGTTTTTAGATCCTCCAATACACACAATAACAGAAAGAAGAAATTCTCCCTTTCATGTATTGTATATATCTATATATATAAAGAAGAAAAACCTCCAGAAACCCTTGAATCTTGTCAAGAGAAAGCAAGCGGCTAGAATAAGTTGAAATTGATTAGCCCCGTCTCTCTACCCCTTCCATGCCGAAGATTAAAAACCTATTTCGCTGGCTTTAAAAAACAGATTCTCCGAATCTTAAGAGCCACAGCCTAGGAGACTCTTATTTTAATTTTGCCAGCGAAATCGATAAACGATATTGTTCGGCAGGCTTCGCGTGCTTCATTATAAGTCGGTAGTTTGCTTTTTAAAATGGAGATCGGGTGAGAGATCCTTGCATTACAGGAAATTAAACAATAAGCAGATCGTTGTTGACGTTGTCATTGTCCCCTTTAAAGTCTTATAAAAGTAGTGATTAGATAAACAAAGAAAATAAACACGAGTACTCGCAGAAAAAGGTATAAGAGTTATTACTATGTAGCTGACAATTTTGATATGAATTTTTGGTTTATGTATATTGTGTACTCTTTATTTTATATATTTCTCCTTACAATACTAAAGTAATTTTGGTAAAAGCAAAACAATTATGATAATGCACTAGCTTAGTGAATTGTCAGTCAAAAAATAAAAGGATTCTCCACAATACCATTTGACTATTTTTGATTTATAGAAGATCTAGTTCTATGTAGTTTACTTTTTTATTTTGTATATTGTATATAATTAGCAATTTGTATGCATTACATGAAGAAATTGCTTTCTTATAAATATTAAAGAGTTCTTCAAAAGCCTTTTCTTTTTACAATTTTTGCTTATTCATTTATACACCGCTTGTATTTGAATGAAATTAGCAATATATATACATATCATGTGCACGATGTCAACTGTTTGAATCAAAGATGAACAAGCTTTTTAGGAATGAATCAAAGAAGAGATGAAAAATGTTTGGCGGGCCAATATAAATTATCATAAATGCAAAAAAATAAATAAATACATTAGTAAAAATAGAATTTTTTCCCAATTTTTTTCAATTTTTTCGCATTTAAGCTTAGTTTAATATTTTAACAGTTGTATGTTTATTTATCAAGGTGGTTTTTATCTTTTGCACATATAAAAGTTTCTGAATTAGCATATTAATTCTCACAACTAAATTTTTCCTATGCATAAAATATTCACATTTTTTTTACATATGTATACATGAAACATGCCTTTAAAACACTAGAATAATATTTTTTTATAAAACTATTTCAAAATTTGCGTCGTCCAAATAGAATCGCTAGGTGGTATAAGAACACCGTAATTTACCCATCTCTTTATCTGTGTCCTGGTATGCATTATAGTATTAAAAAATTTGCAAACTTCGAGTAACATGTGTGTCAAATGCTCTAAGCTCATTTGATTCACTTCATGAATCAGTAACATATATTTCTTTTTAGTATACCAGAAATTAATTCTCCTCAAAGTTTATATATCAGAATGACATTTATTTTTAAGCAGAATCGCATGCAGTAAAATTAGCACCTTAAGCAAATCATTCCTCATTTACTGTCTGATATAACACATTTTAAATTTCTGAAACATCTAAATATAATTTATTAGCTATATGCGCGTTCCCCTCCCCCTTCAATTAGATTCATTCTACATTAAGTTTTGAAGATTGTTACAATTTTTTGGACGAAATTTGAAAACCTCTTTCTGTTTTAACACGAACTTTTTGACACGATTATCATTAAACAAAAACAAGAGAGAAAAAAATCAATTCTCCTTTACAAGAATTATTTTGATTTTACAAGACTAGCTCAAATTCTAAGAGGAAAATTTTGCTCTACTTGTATTTTTATAACTGTGACATATTAGATACGAAGAATGTGTAATGTGATTTCCACTCGTGAAAATTGCCCGAATTTCATAATCTCAACATGGAACTTTTTTTAGAACTTTCTGTGATGTTTAATAATTTAATAAAAACTTAAATAAAATTGGTGCATAAAACATTTCTACAAGAAGCATTCCTTGATACATGTTTACGATGTAGCTGAAACGTTTCAGACATATCAAAGCAAGTTTCAGGAAAAACTGTTTGAACAAACGGTTTCCCCTCAACACGAATAACGATGAGAACGAGCTAACCAAAGATTAAATCTTTATTTATATGCTGTATCTGCATTTTGTTCGTATATCTAAGGAGTTGTGAGATAATTCGAATTGAAATGGAGAAGAAAAAGTCAAATGACCAAATCTTGAAAAACGCAGATATCAAGATATCGTGCTCACGATACCAAACACGACGATAAAGATGTGTGCAAGAACAAAAAACTAAGATAATAGAGGGAGATATGATGAGAAGATGTTAAACTGGTTCTGATATTAAACTCGTATTACTTTACTTAATTTTTGTGTTCATAAATAAGTGACATGTTTTCCCCCTTTTTGAATGAAAATTTACTTTGTATGGTACATGTACAATTTTTATCAAATAAAAGGCTTAGGATTCTTGCAAGAAAACTCATGGCTTATTACATTATTATTGCTGATTTCTTTGGACTGGGTTCATTTTTCCAAAGTTGTTATGCATTTTTAGATAATTTTTTTTTTTTACACTTTTTCTACGGGAATGTATCTATCGTGTTTAAAAACAGATGTAGGTGTACGCTTTACTTATTAAAAGTTCTCAGAATTCATCATATTATTTGTAAAATATATGCACAAAAAGATTAATTGACTTTAAATAACTTATATATCAGTTAGTTTGCATGATTATTTTTCTAAATAAGAGATGCTATATTATTTATTTTTAAAATACCGAAAATTAATTTATTTGAATTTAAATATTAGAATACTTTTTTTGTATGGGTAAAATCCCACAAAGCACACACACAAAACTAATGCTATAAAATGTATCATTTATCATTTACTGTTTGATATTACACAATACTTATTTGAGAAATTTCTATACTGATCCCCAGCAAACTCTTCCGCTATAAGCCAAATTTCACATATTTTAAAAATATAACATAAATTGCTTATTTTAATTAATTACTTGAAGAACTAAATTGTTTGATATTTTCACATAAAGACTTAAGTTATAGATATTCGCCTTTATAAAATAAATTAGCTAACCGAAAGGAATCATACGAAAAGAAATACTACATAATAGTTTTCATTAGTAAAAAAGATTTGTAGCAGATCATAGCAAAATGGATTTATTTTAATAAGAGTTACAGAACTATGATTTGATATATCGTTTATCAACAATATTACGATCCAAAACTCATTGCGAAATTAATCATTAAATGAACAAATATTTTTCATAACATTTTTTAAACTGGTCTTTTTTGAAGTGGTATTATTTTCCAGATTGTCGGAGAAAAAAATTCTGCGGTTACTTTCAATATAGGGGGAAATGGCCAGAAGTAATTTATAAATATCTTTTTTTTCCCCTTCAGTTCGATGATAATGAAAATGTTATCCATATCATTTACTCTCATAATATATCAATCAAAAAATCTAAAGTAAAAATGTATTTCGAGATTGAGTTCTATAAGAGAGGGTATTTTGCTTTTATGATGTGTACGAAGGGCAAAGATTAGGCGTAGTCTTCTGGAACCCCATGATTATGAGAGATGACATCATTATTATCCAACAAGTTCTATTTTATATTTCTCGTCATTGTGTATAACGTCATGGAAGATAATGTCCATCCCTTTTGACACGTCAGTGGCGTTATCTCTTTCATAATGAGAATTGCCTTTGTTGTCTAAGTATTATTGTATTTTGAGAATCACCGTCATTTTGCATTGTAATGTTTTTTTTCGTCGTTTGTACGCTTTATCGATCTGAAACTGTTCAAAGAACTAACAAAATACACTAATACTTCTGGTTTTTTTTTTGTTTTTTTTTTTGGTTTTTCTTCATTATATTTATCGCTTTATCTATTCATATAAAGTAAAAAAGAATTGTAAAGTGCATTGAACTATGGAGGGATGAAATATGTATAGGTTTTTAACTAATTGCAAACTTTGTATAGTTATTAATATTATATTGTACACAGCAGCGCAAATTACTTGAAGTTATAAATTATGAGCTCATTTGAACCATTTTACAATTTTGCAATTTTTAATTCTAAATGACATGCTTAGAAAAGAGAAAATTCATGATTCCCTGATGCTCATATATGAAAGAATTATTTTAACTCGAATGCAAATGAGTGTTTTATTAATGTCACACGAAAAAAGCAGCACGAAGGATATTAGAAATGGACCTCATATTTTTAAACCTCAGTCAAATGACATTTGATCTGGTACCACCTCTCCAAACTACAATACCGCATCAACGGGAGGACTTTAAGCATCGACAAATTTAACCTGCAGCTGCCACTCTATACGACAGGTCTTCAGTGGTACTGGGACTCAAACCCACGCCACATTCTCAACGAGTTCAGGACCATAACTACTAGGCTACCGTGGTTCTAAATCGTAGGCAAAAAGAAATCATTATATTTAAAATATAAATTTATTAATTTCAAGGTTGTTGCAAATTTTTCAAGGGCATATTTATTATATATAAGTACATATGCCCTTGAAGCAGTGGCAAACACAAGGGTCCACGGGTTTGGACTCCTTACCCTCCATAGCCCTTGATTTTTTGATTGATGATAATTCTATGCATATAGTTCATAAAACTTAATTAAGTATTTGTTATTAACAATTTGAGAAGCCCAGTCACCTAGTGGTAGCATATCGCGCTTCCACACCACAGGTTCGAGGTTCTATCCTCGGACTGGGCAAAATCGACTCAGCCTTTCATCCCTTCAGTGGGTCGATAAATGAGTACCAAGTTTGCTTGGGGACTAAAAGCTGAAGGTTTCTCTTCATACTGACCACCTGATCGGGACATCTGCTCATGCGCCTCAGAGCCCAATGGTCACGTATACTGAGATGTGCACAGTAGGCATTGGCTAGGCTGTAGCACCACTGTATTTAGTATTAAGAATTTATTTCATTAACTAATGCTAATTATTAATTCAATAATTTTTTTTGTTGTTCCCAAAATAGACAAAATTAAACGATTCTGTTTGGCGGCGTATTGAGGTACGATACGAGAATGGTGGATTTTCGACCCAGGACCCCCCCCCCCCTCCTTTTTGAAAAAAATTTCTATGCGCCTCTACCTGGAAGGATTGTTTATTTGTGTCACCTTTTGGTGCAAGACTCAAAATTCTAAGCCACACCAGAGCTAGTACCCTTTTTTCCAAACTTCTGCACCACACTAATATGAGAAATTCGAGCTTTAACAAATTTAACGTGCATTACATTCGTGCGTAGTCAAACTATTGTCACACATACAGAATACTTAAATATTTCAATAGAATTTTACTTTAGGACCTAACAAGAAATTTTCATCTGAACCAATGGAAAAAGTACATTATGTCTAACTTATTCCATTCCTTTTTGAAAGACAAACGATATTCAAAATTCCGACCCTTTCCAAACTTTTGATGTAGGTTGGAGAAACTTTTACTTGGGAATAAAGAATACACGATAAGGAAATACTCATTTGAATTTTCTGCTCCATCAATTATTTTTCAATTAAATTTAGGTCCATTAAGAGTAATTACAGAATATTTTCGAGCGGACTATTTCCGCAAAACTTAATTCACCCGTCCACCTTATCTCAAAATCAACGTATTATCGCGGTGATAAGGCAGAGAGATCCACAGTCGCAATACCCTAAGAATTCTCGACCCTCCCCCCTCCCCATCTTTCCTTTGGTGTTTTATCGACCGCGCTTTGAAATTAATTAAAATATTTTCTCTCTCCGGTCTTGATGCAGACTTCAAAGAAGAGCGCAGCGTTCCGAAACTCGTCAAATATGTCTAAAGAATTTACCACTTTCTCCTGCAGTAATTAAACTTTGATAAACCCGGTTTCTCCAAAAAGTAACCAAATAAATACCTTAAATCTACGGCCGTGCGCGCAAACAAACCGGGATCCACGCAAAGTTAATCTAATTCGAGGGGGCTTGAAGTTTTCGAAACCGTTCCAAAGAATTCCTTTATGCACACACCGAGAAGTTTCAAGGAGAAATAGACTGTCGTGAGTTTTAAGAAATGCGCTTTATTCATAGAACGAAACAGCTGGAAACCAAACAGAATTCAAGGCGTAATAAGGATTTTCAAGCTCTTTGGAGGAAAACTGTAACAAAAAGCGTTTGGACCATCATGGTCTTAATATTTAAAGCAATTGAAAAATAAGGCATATTGAATGATTTATCATATGTGAGTAAAACTTAATAAATTACTTATCATATTATTTACTCTAGCCTCTATAGATAACAAAATTATATCAATATATAAGCAGAGTATATATAAATAATGCCAAAAATAGGACTAGTATATGATCAAAATATGGATACTTCATGTCAAGTTACGTGTTTGTTTGACATATAATTCAACTTACTATTATTAACTAACAAAAAGGTCACTAAATGATATTTTCCCAAGGAGTAAAAAATACTTTCGAAACACAAAAAAGTAAAATAATTTTTAATTATTTTTTCCGTTTTTAACTCCTATTATCTCAAGTACCGTAAACATTTTTGAGATTTTTTTGAAAATGTGTTATAGAGTCAATTGGAAGTCGGTTTTAAAAATTAATTCACAGCAAAGAAAAAAAAGATTTATGTTGAAATCAAAAATATTTATGAGATGACACAATTTTTGTTCAGAGTTCAAATAAAGTTAAAAATATTACTATATTAAATTTTTAAAAAAACACATTCAATCAACAGCATTCACTTTAAGTAATTTTTAAGAATGGGATAAAAATATATTTTCCGGAATACTTCCAATTCAAAAATATACCGAATTCAAAAAAAAAAAAAAAAAAAAAAATACAAAAAAGTCCCAGGTGTTGAATAAAATTGAATATCTGACTTAAAATAAGGCTTCTAATGCAAAGAACATAACTTTCGATTATGGAATCTCTAGAATATTTTAGATAAATGTAATGTTTAGACAACAACACTTGGGCCTTTTTTCTTTTGATTATCCACATGCATTGAGCATCTGTGTTGGAATACCTTACAAATTTATTTCATGATTATATAATTTAAAAATAAAGATAAGGTAGTTTTGTGTATTTTACAGCCAAAGTAGTTTTATCTTTAAGATAAAAATAGAGAATCAGAGTGTTTATAAAAAGTGAAAAAATTTCAAAAGTAAAAGCATTTAGAGGTCTTCTAAGTTACACTCAACCTTTTTTTACACTGTAAATATGTTCCTTAAAAAGCAGTGCAAAATATATACATATAAATCGTGCAAAAAAATACATGTGACGTATGGTAAATTCGAGGATACGTTCCACAACTTTAAAAATTGTGCAAGAGGAAAAACTAAATATTTTCCCAAGAAACCATGTGAAAAAAGTAATAATGAAATTTATATGTAACATATTTACAAAAGAAAAATAATTCACTTTTGCTTAAAAAAATTTTAAATTAGTGTACGGTGAAAAAATTCCCAGTCTATAAGTATACATACAACATATAAAAATTTAAATTGAACTTAGGAATAAAGCTACTAACTGACAACTATATTCATTGCTGCTTGATAACAAGCGTGCACGTTTAGTTACGAACTGGATCAATATAACCTTTTTCTTCCAAAAAGTTTTCATCGATAACTATACTGGAAATTTCCCCATCGAATTAAAAAAAAATTTTATTTTGAACACAACTTTTAGAACTTTTTTGAAATAATGTATTGCATCCTCTACGAACTGAACTATTTAACACAAAATACAACTACACTGAAGAGCGAAATGATGTGTTCAAGTTAAATTATAACAAAATAAAGAAAAAAATGATTATAAAATTCGATTATTCCCCATAACTCCAAAATACAAAGTAAATAAGCCATGAAGAAGACCAAGTCACACACACACACGTGTAGTCATAAATCGACTGTCAATGTTAAAATTATAGAATTTTAAAAAATTGGGAGGGTTTCGTGCTTTTGAACAAAAAATTCATGTAAAAAAATATATTGATGAACCATGTTTTTCAAAATCGTGTTAAAAAAAAGATTGTGTATAAAAAGAGTTGGGTTTAATTGAAATTAATACTAGTTAATTGTGTATTTGAAGATGTTGAGATTTGTAATCAACTATCCACACATGGCATAATTAAAGAAAAAATCTTGCTTAGCTGAATAAGAATACTCAGTTTATTATCTTTATCTTATCAGAATCTCTCTTTTACACCAGATGTAAAACTCAAAAACACAGTTTAAAAATATCTAAACATTGCAGTAAGCTTAAGTTACTGTTTCAAAAAAACCTTAATGTCAGATTTTAATAAATCCCTTTTTTATATTAAATAGGGGATGAGTTGGTAGGCAATTTTTAGTAACGTGGTCAGATATGACAGAATGCAAATTTTTGGGATATAAGTAAAATTATTTGTTGTTAGAAAGCAATTAAACAATATTAAGATTTGGAATCTGCCTATTTAATAAAAGTTTGAATAAAAAAAGTTTTGTAGCTCAGTATGCACTTCTTAATCACATAACAGTCTGAATTTTCAACAAAAACTGATAAATCTGTTCGTTTTTTCTTTATACTTTCCAAAGGAATAAGAAAATAAAAAGATTGAAAGAAAAGAAAGTAAAGGGGGAGAAATAAGAGGAGGAAAATCAAATCAGAAGAAAAAAAGAAAAAACACGATTCTTTATACTTCATGATTCTTCAAATGAATTGGTATTTTTTAATAATGAAGTATATAAGCTCTTTATAATTAAAAAAAGGAAATATTTTCGTCAAAACTATAGATTTATATCACGGGGAAAAAATACTGTTTCTGTGGTAAAAATAACTTTTCCAAAAAATAACCATCAAAACAACTCGGGATTTTTCTTCTTTGGGTTGCAACTTTTCTATCAAAACTTCCACAGGTGACTCTATTCGTTGTATCACTGAGTCATAGAAGGAAAAAAAGGAACGGTAAAACAAACAAAAGCTCACCGAAAAAAGTTTTTGAATCCAGATAGATTATCTTTTCCGATGACACTTCGAATATCCCCCACCGTTCGGATTTAAAACAGTCCCTCCCCCCCAAAAAATAGTCCATATGAAATTCGACACCCATACTTGGCTAGCAGCATTTGGCCTCTTGTATACGCTTCTGCAAAGAGGACAAAAAGCTCTCCATTCAATATTCGGCGATATATACCAATGAAGATTTCAGTCTCTCCTACTTCACCTTTCAACATTTCGACTTTCATGCCCGGAAAGTCGCGAGAGGTTTCTTTCTTTTCAGATCTTTTATTCCAGTATTTTTTATCATTTTCATTCAAGAGGGATGGGGAAAAAATGAGGAGGAGCACATAGACACCCTACTTTGACTCTCATCCCTCTTATATTTTCACTCTACCATATATGCAGGGCAAATCGGATAGATGAAGGGAGAGAGAGGGGACATACTCCAAGGCAAAGAAGATCACAAGGAAGGTCCTAAAACCTATCGATCACGATCAACAATGCATTTGTTCAATCCCTTTAGGAACTTTGCAGCAACTTCAGACCGATAGATTTTTTTCAGCCAAGAGTGGGAGATAGATATCTTGCGTGGTTTTCACGCCCAAGCTTTTAAGACTTGTCTTTAGTCTGAAATAGCACACAGTTTAAAAGAATGCTAGCGTGGTCTAAATAAATAGATATATTCAAACCTTACAGCAAGAAGAAATAACATGTTGGGACATTGGCCATTTTAAAAACCAACACCAACTTTGTTTTTTAATTGCAAATTGCTAATTAAATTTCATGTAGACGTTTGCACTAGGGGAGTGAATCTTGAAATATGTAGCAAAATACATCAAAAGACATTTTAAATTTCATAACATGTTTAAATGAATTTTACATCAATAATGCATAGATGCTACAATGTTGCATAACTTTCACTATGCCTGGTGCTCACTCAATTTTTTTTCTCTAAAATCAAACAAATTTTCTGAATTATGGTGTCAGAGCAGTGGCGCACACAAGGAGGGTGTCCTGGGGGTCCAGACCCGCCCCTAAAGCCCTTGAGTTTTTTTCGATTGATGTTAATCCTATATATATATAACGTAAAATTTAATTGAACACTTGTTTATTTATGAATTCAATAATTTATATTTTACTGTTTTTTGTTGACAAAATCAGAAGAATCAATTTGTGTTGTCTTGAGGTATGATACGAGTTGGGGGACTTTCGACCATGGACCCTTGAAAATATTTTGTGTGCGCTACTGTGTCAGATGAACACACTTGTACCAGCTGAGTTCTTGAAATCGTCGAAAAAACCTGAAATAACTCATAAAACGTCAAAATATCTGTTATTTATAAAGATATATTTACATATTTTCATTATTTAATTATTTGTGACTGACATTTAAATCAGGTTTGATCAACCCGCAGACCGGAACTATCATAAATGTGCCGAACAAAAAAAGTCAACTTATAAATCCTGACATTCCGACTAAAAATACCATTAATTATACGGCATATTTTAATTTTAGCCTTATATCCATTAATAAAAGATGGATTTTTACATTAACACAATCTTCAGCAGTGAAAAATACGTAGAATCCTTCTTAAATAATTGCAAGCTTCTCCGTCTCTATGTACACTAGGAACAGATATACTGGCACATATTTATTTAAAATAACCACCTATCTGGAGATTTATTTCTTATAATAATACATAATACACACTAAGTTTTCAGTAATAAGATGACTTAAAAGAAGTGAAATATTGAAAAAAATTTCTAATTTGTGAAATGGAATCAAGTTGCTTATGAAATTAAGAACAAAATTCGCTACAAAACGATGGTGAAAATTGACTAACGGCTTTGACATTCATAGTAGATTTAACCTTTAACAAATGGATTAAGCTGGCATCTTCAAGATGTAAGCCAACAGGTAAGTACAGTTATATATTCTCGATGCTATATATATTTTTGTCAACCTTGTTATAGAAAACGTACGCGTAGTTATATTTCCATTACTCGTTGAATTGTCTGACAATAAATAAGGTTTACGTTCTAATTTTATTGCATATGTGTCATTAAATTTCCATCTTGATATTAAGAATCGGATAAAAAATGTTTCAAATGTAGATGAATTATAGATGTTTGAAAAACCTTGATGAATTCAAATTTGCAACAAAAATGATAAATTAAAGTTAATTTGTAAATCATTCACTATTAACGTTACTCTTAAAAAGGCAACGGAGGAAGAGGGAAGGTAAATATAAAATAATCACTTTAAGAAATACAGCTTAAAATTTAATAATCTTATTTTATTTTGAAATAAAGAAATTTAATACAATTTATTATATAGCTTAGCATGATTTACGAACAATAAATGTAAAAATTTACTATTGAAATGCATTTTGTCGTAGTAATTGCAAATGATAAAGCTCTCACTTCATTGTTTAGAAGACTGCAATAAAACCTTTGCAGTTGAATTTTATTGAAATGTGATAATATTTTTGTTTGTTTTTAAATCACCAATTTTACGCGGAAATGATATAGTATTTGCGCAGATTTGATATGAAAATATTCACACACAAATATTTTGACTGAATCTTGACTTAGAATGAAAGCTTAAACACCCTAATTGTTGGTCATTGTCAGAATGGTCATGGTCCTAAACACGTGGCTGTTGTTGCCAAGTCGTAAGTTCAAACTCCAGTGCCACTGAAGATCCTTACTGTAGAGGGTCTGATACGCGTTAAATCCGTCGAGACTCAATGTCCTCACGTTAGAGTGATGTGGAAGTTTGGGAATGGGATGCTAGGTCAGGTATCCTGTTCACTTAACCATTGTTCAAGAATATGAAGCCGGTTGGCAATACCCCACGTGAAGCTTCAAAGCGTAACATCAAAAAACGTATAAAGCATGCGGTTATTTATTCATTTATTTGTTTTTGTAACTCAAACTTAAGTTTTTTAAGAAAATATCTTAAAATTTCAAGAACTTCATATCTCTAGTCCGTATATTTTTCTGCAAAAAAAATTTTTTTTAAAGGAAATAAAAAATACTTGAATAAAATAAATGTAAAAAATTATAATGCTTTTCAATTTTCATAAAGTATGTCTTTCTGTTGAAAATATTTTAAGGTCGTTCATATAAATCATGCACTAATTGCTAATGGAAAGGCATATTTTTCAAACTGTTTACTTTCATCTATTCACCTCTATATTTCATATCCCATTAGTTGGAAGTATAATAGTGTCAACATCTGTGTACTTCAACAACATAAATATAACAAGAGATACTGAAGCTTATTATTGAAAATCAATGCAGAAACAAATTGCATAGTTTGTGGCACGAAGGTAAAGCAAACAAACTTAACATAATGTTATTGGTTAGGAGGTTAATGCACTTACTCCATGAAGGTCATATTCGCCAACAAAATTAAACTTACTGCCATACAGCGAAAATTATGTTAGGTTTTTATTCATTTCTTTTTAGTAAACAGTGTTCGCAAAAATAGAATGAATTGCATAGCAGTCTCTTAACAACGCAATTGTTCGGAATTCAAACATGTGTGATAATCGGTTTTATTTAAACTGCAAACGTTTAAATAGTTCACCGAATGAGAAAAAAAGTATCATTTTTAAATTGTAACAATCAAGATTTGAGAGCAAAGGGTAAATAATAATTCATCCATACTGAAATGACGAATTTAGGGCGAAAAACTTTAATACTGGAATTAAAAAATTGCTTAAAAAGTACTAGTACATCTTCGGAGAAGAATTTTTGAAATTACTTCAATTTTGACTTCCGATGCACATTTTGTGATCTTATGAGGCTGTAAATTTAGAAAAATACTCCTTCAAGTTCGTTAATTTTTTTTCTTGTAAGGAGAGAGATAATATTTTATATAAAAATAAATAAGAGTTAGAACTTTTTAGGGAAACGTACTAACGAAATACACACACACGTGTGCATGTGTGTGCATGTTTGTGTGTGTGTATGTTTGTGTACGTGTGTAGTATGTTTGTGTATGTGTATGTGTGCATGTGTATGTGTGTATGTTTATGTGTGCGTGTGTGTGTGCCGTGCCGAAAAGGAGTAATGCAAATAATTATTAATTTTCTTTAGAGACATTGCGTTCACGTGGAATACTACGTTTGTTGAAAAGCCATTATTGCTTCATTCGAGTCATGAGTTCGAGTACTGATATCACTAAAGATTTGATGTGTAGAATGCTGAACTTTGGAAAGAATTATGTTTTAGCTCAGAGATGTCGCCCTCATCACTTGACCGTGGTTCAGCATTAACGAGATTCGGCACCAATAGCCCTTGTATAGCTTCAAAGCTCGAAGTAAATAAACTATCAAGAAATTATGCGGGATACTACAGTCTGGGAGCTCTGAAATATTTTTTAACAATCATTGTAATCTTTTAATTAAGTAATGTAAAAAAAATCTACTTAATCTAAAACCTCAAGCATAGTCCCTGCATGAGCATTTGAAAAACAAGGCAATGTGACGTAAAATTAAAACATAATTGAAGCATAAAGTAATTGAAATATGAAATAATTGAGCCGTAAAAGAATTGAAACATAAAAGAATTTAATCATAAAAGAATTAAAACGTAAAATAATTGAAACATCTCGAGCATTATGTTTTGATTTAACGAAAAATATACCAAAAAATCAGCTTGAGAACATAATGCAAAAACGTCGCTTCCAGTAACAAAATTTCATGACCAAGTAGCCTTACAACAGTAAGAACTCTGTTTTTAAATAAGATAAATAAAATTCATTTTAAACAGATTCCCAAATAAAAAATAAAAGATTAAGTTTAATATTGAACAAAAAAATTAAAAAATCATGTATTGGCAGAAAATTTCGCGTTAGAGATGCACTATATCTTAAGAAAAATTTAATTATTTAAGTTACGATTTACTAGTATCTCTATAAAAAAGGTTAAGGAAATAAAAAATTAACCTAAGAATTTATAATAAAAATTAAGTATATCTGAGCTTTTTGTTTTGTTATTTAAGCTTGAGTTATTTTTCAAATCCCGAGGAAAATCAAATAATTTTAGTGCATGTACGTTTCTAATAAATTTTTTTAAAAGATTATTATCTTGAAGAAATTTCCAATAAATAACTTTGAAAATAAAGCAAATCTGTACATTCCATATGATTAAACAAATAATATACGATGAAATCTTTATATAAAAATTTATTAATATTTCATAAATAAAAAAAAATTATTCTAAAAAAAAAAAACCTTTTTTACTATAATATTAATGAAACTGAATAAAATTCACTAAGAATTACAATTATAAAAATAGAACTCTGAAAGTTTCCCTTAGCAAATACTCTACAAGCTTTCATTTGAAGTGATAAATTATTACTACTATTACAGTTTTATTATAAATTATAATTTCAGAATCCGTTATACCAATTAACACTAACGATACAGGAGTGGCCATTTGCTGACCGAAATAGTAATATTAGTTTAAAAAAAAGGGCTTCCTAATATGTGTGCCACTGTATAACATTAAAACGAAATGATAAGTAATATAAATAGTCGGAAAGATTAAAAGTGGGCTCAATTTCCCTGATTAAATTTGAGATAAGAGACATTAAATGGGAGTAATAGTTATATTAAATCAAGCAGGCTTCAATGCATTCAATTAAATAATAGTCGATAAATTTGCATTCTCTGTGCGTGAATCTTTGTCGAGTGGGGAAAAGGGAGATGAGCTCTTTATCATGCTCAAAATACTACATAAAATGAACGTTATCATCAAATCATAGGCCAATTACAAGCCGCAACAATACTTAATAGCTCGTCGCAGGTGATAAGCAACAAAATTTAATTGCGTTATTTTGTCCGTGCGAAACCCGGGTCGCTTGACGTGAAGCAAAAAGAAATAAATTGGTTTTTCTTCTTTTATTTTATGACCACATCATCATCTCTAGAAGTGTGAAAAAAAGGGGAACCTTATTGTATGGAATCATGATCCAAGTATTTTATTCTGTATTACGAGGGTGGAGCTACAGAAAATGAAAATTAATGAATCTTATTAGAATCCAAAGGCCCTACTTTGACGTTAACACCTGAGAGTTTGCGTAGACGGAGTTGTGAGTTTTCATGAATCGCTGTTATAACGCAAACAAAAGCTGGTCGGAAATTGATGAATAAATTATGGTGCCAACAATCTCATTATTCAGATCTTTTCGTCGGTCTAAACAGTATACAAAAGCAATGGATTTAAAAGGGGTCGTACATAAAATTCGAGTAGAAAAAAAAATAGTTAATTGATTGTAATGCTAAAAAAGGAGACATTCATTAATAATATAATTGCACTATATTAAGAAAAATTACGTGCACAAAAATAGTGTGGTTGATATTTTTTATTTGTGCTGTGTGTATCTAGAAAATGTAGATACATATATATTAGAATGGATCTTGGTTATATGGGAAAAAAATATTGTTAATCGAAAGTTCTATATATTGCTCTATGGTATGGAGATTTAAAAAAAGTAATAATTATATATATATATATATATATATATAATATATATATATATATATGTATAATATAGAGAGAGAGATAGAGAGAGAGAAATAATTTTAAAATTAATATTGCCGCAAAGGGGCGGGGAGTTCAATTTTCGAAAATATGGGAAAAGACCTAATGTGTGTGTGTTGGTTAGATGATTTTAGAATCAAAATAAAATTAGTTTTCTTCAATATAAATAACCAAAAACGATGACTATTAATAAATGAGTATACTAAGTAGTGAACAATACAAAGTACATTAAATTTTTGTTTTTAAAAGTTTAGTTATAAAATACTGTTAAAAAACCTGATATTTTTTTCTTGTAACTATTTAGTAGGTCCACACATTGCAATAAATGTTAAAAAAGTACTAAAATGTGCCCATTTTTCTCTTTAAAAATTACTTTGATTTTTACCATAAAAAAAAGCTCAAATATCAAAACTATATTGCCGTTGTGGAAATACTTAATATAAAAACTCACTTTTTATTTTATTTTTTCCTTCATCTATGTACCAGAGAACATCTTTCCCATATAGGTATGTTTTGAAATTTTGAAAAAAAAATTTCGACCTACACTAATGTATATATTTATGTATAAACCCACACAAACATAAATTTCTCAATTTCTCATCCCAATTAGGTATGGATTATTTTTCTAAATACACACAAATGATTTCTTATTCTATTAGTCATAATTTCAAGCAAATATTGAAACATTTTTATCTATAACATATGTTGTAATTCCCTTCCTTTGTTACTATTGCAATAACGAATTATAATGTCGTTATCTCTGTAACTATTCTCAGCGATAAAATTCAAATAAGCGCCATTCTGTAAGATGAAAAAGAGCATTAAAAGTGTTGTTTACTGTGAAGTAATTATATTTATCTACATTATATGTGTGTGACAATTGAGTAGGTGTTTAGCATAAATTATTAATCATTTCATTCTATTACCATTCCAGTTTCATTAATCAATATGCTGACACTAACTTTCACTAGTCTTTTGACAAAGATTTATGAATACGGAGTTTCTTTTTGCTTCTAAAACTGATATACAATGGAGTCAAATTGAACGAAAACTTCTGTTCATTGAAGTTATTAATTTACGAAGTTATCTTTATACAGAATTTTAACTATGAACTATATTTACTCTTACACCAGTATCTTTAATTTCGTAAATGATGTCCCCCCAAAAAATATTTTCCCTCAAAATATTTTTAATTTTTTCAAAAATTTTTTTAAAATAATTATGTAAAGTAGTTTAAAATAATTAATAATAAATAATATAAAATAATTCAATACTTAATTATATAAAAATTATTCTTATTTATTTCTCTAATATATTTTTTTTAAATTTTTATTTCAAGTGGGACTGCAGATAGGTATTTTAACATTGCAGACCTAGTACATTCCACGGGAGTTGGTATCACTTTCTAGTTGTGGCCCTAAATAGGTATACACCAATTGCCCCGATGTAATTTTACCACCCAGTTTCCTCTGCAGAGAGAGGCACATGAGCTCTGACAATGCGAAATTGAGCAAGGAATGTAATTTTTCCGAGAGCACCCAAGCCAAATTGGCACTCTATGGATCTTTCACGTGCCACATAATCATACGACATGGATGCTGTCGATTTTCTGCACCATGAAAATCCACCAACTCGGGTCTACCAGGCCAGCGTCTAACCAACTACGCCACAAAGGCGGTATTTCTCTAACACTAATAAGATTCAGTCTAATAGGAAAATATATTTGTACTAAATATTTTACAAAACGTGGTGCTTTTTGAAATTTCGTAAGATTTATTCAGGGAAGTATGATAATTTCTTTCAAAAAATACCTTTTATATGTAGGAAAGCGCATTGGAATTAAAAAGACTTCTTAAAATGTTTTATTAAGTTTAGCAATTATTAGAAATGTTGAATTATTTGTATAATTTCAATTCCTTACAAAATAATTAAAACTTATAATAAAAAATTAAACGAGTCTTACAGTAATCGCATATGATGTGTAGCATCCGACATGTTATCATGGTAAATACAAAATAGTAACTTAAATCTTGAAAAAACTGAATCGGGTATGATTGGAAATAATTTTCTATCGAATAATTATATCTTTAATGAAAATTTTATTTAAATAACACAAGGAGTAATGCAATTTTTTATCAAAAATAATTATTCTTGTTCAATTTGGGAAAGAGTGGAGACAATAGGCTTATATAACTAAAATATGATACATATACTTGTGATTTCAAAGTATTTAAAAACCGTTGAAAAACAGCGTCAATAACAATACCACTGTTAGTTGTCGAAACATTTCGATTTGTGTTCATTTCGAGCTTGAGTTCATCATTCAAAAAAGCCGTGAGTGGCTTAGCTTATTGCAAACTGAAGTTAACGTTAAAATCACCTTCGGTATTTGGTAAAAGTACAAAATGCAGGAAATCTTTAATATTTTGAACCGTTTGATTCGGAGAAATGTATACGGCAACCGAAATCACTGTCCCCAGATTTCATACACAACGAGCCCTGAGACTTTAACAGTTGAGCGTAAGAATAACAAGTTTATCCTGGATGAAGTCTAATAAGACTTAACAGTATATGCGAAGTGGATTTAGAGTCAAGAAAATAAAACCGAGTTTTTGAATTCGAATCTTTTGAAATGCTAAATTTAACAATATAAAAAAGGCTGGCGGCTTGATGGCTACTAGAGTTTGACCCAATGCGAGAGTAGCGATGAGACACCACAAAGTGCACTGATTTCTCAAATCAAATAGTGCACGTTTCCTTGACTTCCTGTTACATATTTCCGTCCCTTTTCACGAAATCACTTCTACTAATATCCAGTAACCGAGAGGAAAGATGTTACACATCAAAAATTCATATATTTTAATTTTGAAATTATAATTACCTAAGTATTTATAAATATTTACTTATTTTTTGTAGGAAACTAAAAAAATAGTTATTATGGAGCCATTTTTTGACTCCGCTTAAGGAACATACTGAAATTATAATAAATAGTATTTACTACTCCCCCCCCCCTTTTATTGCATAATTTATACATTCAGATAAAATTTCCTCACTCTATTCTATGAATACATAAAAAAATTATTCCCGTAGTGGAAATATTCTGTAAAAGTGCTGCAATTTTTCTAACTCAACCCCATCTTTCAAATTTTTTCATCTGATTACATTTTTAAGATCAAAGTCCAATTTTTGTTGAATTAACTTTTTTTGGTTACAAATTCTGTAAGCACAGTAAGGAAATATATAAGCTCCCTCTTTCAACTAATTTTATATACATAAAGAAATTCTGCACAAAATCCATTCAAATTTGAAACATTTTAGAATTGCTTATTAGGTTGAATACTTCAAACATATTTTCTGGAAAAAAAGAAAGAAAAATTAAAGGTTCATACTTATGTAGTAGTAATGTCTAACTATGTCAAGAACTCTTTCTTTAACAAATTCTTTTTTCCGAGGTGTATAAATAACGCACGACAGCATCATTAGAAGCAAATTGACGAGTTATATTGGACAGATATCATGACTTTCCACTCAGGGAAACAGTTCTGGAATAAGAACAGTTGTAAGCTCCGGTCATTAATCACACTTGCTCACAGAAAAAGAAGTTCGAAAGAATTACATAAGCAAAAGTTCCAAGTTTTGACATTTTGAACAACTGAGATTGCCGGCGACTGAGTCATTCCACTAAGAAAAGCATACAAAGCTTTTCACTGAGGTCGTTTAACGAGTGGGACCTTGGAGTAAAAAGATTCAATATGAAAACATTGAATCTCTTTTAGCTTTTTCATTTTAAAACAGAGATTTTGGAACCAAATTCTGAGTTTTATCATAGGAAAATTTAGTTGCCTTACTATGAAGCTACAAAACTTTTACATAATAAATCTGTGTAAAAGTTTACATAAAATATTGCTCTGTAAGGCTCATGGACATGCATAACAGCCCCTTCATTTTGTATCTATAATCAGTGGCGCTCATTAGGGTGGCAGGAGGGGTCCCCGAGTCCGGACACACACTCCCCCTCCATCACCCTTGATTCTTTTTCGATCGCTTACAATCCTATGCATGTCGTACGTAAAAGTTAATTATTTGTTCTTCATAATAAATTTTATTAATTAATACGAACTATTTACTCAATAACTAATTTTTTCTGTTTCCAATCGTCAAAATCAAAAGAATATGTTTGGTGACGTATTGGGGTATGATACGAGAATGGTGGACTTTTGATCCTGGATCACCCCACCCCTCGAAAAATTTCTGTGTATGCCATTTGCCTATAATTAACACAGAACTCAAATATAGAGTTCGACATGAAAAATATTTTAAAAAATATTCTTGAATAATTTTTAATAGTAAGCCACGTCTTTTTCTCTTGAATATAGTTAATCATGTTTAAAATGCTATGCGTTTGAAATCAATTGTATACAATTAATTTTTAAGGTTGATGGTAATAATTAGAAAATTAAGGAAAATCTAATAATGAAACAATAAAAAGAGGTGTGGTGAGAGGAAGGGTTTTGTTGCTTAATCTCATTCTAAATTGTGTGCATATTTGCTACATTTTAGTATATGAGAGTATATATTCATCTAAGAGTAAAAGATATCTTTGTAACGTTATGTATGAATGGTTTTCAAACTTAAGACCTCATATGTTTTCTCAAAGATTTCCTTGTGGTGTACCACGAAAGGATTATTGGTATGTGTCCACAACAATTATTAAACAACTTAAAACTACAGTACAATTATTTTTCCGGAAGTTGATTGTTCAAAAATATAATCTAATAAAACATCCAGCACAAAAAAAAAAAGAAAGCAAGTTACTCACTCAATGTTTAACTATAGTAAAAAAAAGAAATGTTTTTTAAATTACTATCATGTATTTATCACAATTTAGATGCAGGGTGGGAGTTTGACAGAAAGATTCGATTGTTTTCTTCTCATAGAATAACAGTCAAAAAAGCCTGTGGTCGGATAGTAATTATTTTTATTGTTGTTGTCCTAACATTTATGCATTTAAATGAATTATTTTGGACAACTTGGGAAAAAAAGTGACTACTGATAAAAACGTTTTGAAAAGAGAAAATTCGATGATTTTGTTGAGTAATTACATTACAATCTCACACACACAATCCTCTTCTTTAATTCGAAATTTAAAGGACTATTCATATGTCATAGAAGTTAATATAGAAAAAAAAGCCCTAACTAGAAAATTTTAAAATGACTTATTTATAGAAGTTGTTAACATCCCAATTGTACAACATGGTCAAATTACTAACCCTTTCAGTAATTTTTTCTCACACTCAGAATATTATATGCTCACAGGGAAATTCTAAAATGCGTGGAGGATATCGTTCTGGGGGAGTATGTTAGATGTATGATATTAATGGATATACGATGAAGATAAATTCGAAAAACATCGCATTATACAGCTTTACATGAATTCCAAAACACTTTTAGTTTCCTATTCTCTTTATAATTAAATGTTAACAAAAACTCTTATATTTTTATATACATATATATACATATATATTTATCTTCCTCTTCTTAAAAATATGTCTTATAAGTCTGGTTGCTTGTGCTATTGCTTCTTAGATGAAAAAATGTCGACAAGACTTTAATGTACGAACGAATTTCATACAAAATAATGGGAGCTTTTATGTACTTTAAATCATAAAATTTCTGACGTTTAAAATTAAGCACTGAGAGGGAAGTTTGGTAAGTGAGCTGTTAGTTAAATTATCTGTTACATTATAACTAAAATTCCGACATTATAACTAGAGATCCGATACTTTTAGGGCATTGTGTGACTCTAATTAAACGTTAATCTAACTAAAATTTACTCCGATCCTCTCCGACAAATCCAAATTTTCAATATAAATCAAACTTTGAATAGAGGTAAATGTTGGAAGAGAACTTTCCATGATACAAAGAATGAAATATTATCCAATAATTTAAAATTTCTGAAAGTTTAAATTAATATCAGGATTCAAGTCATTCTTAAAAGTATGAATAGAAGGTGGAGAAAAGCTCCATGAATCAAATGAATTGTGTGATTGTGTGTTACTGTAAATATTAATATAACGTAGTAAGAGTAAGATATCATTTTAGATTATAAACAAATAAAAATATGAGTAAAATATCAGTACTACAACTCTTTTATAACACTGATTTATTTTTCTTTAAAAAAGTATACTTTACAGAGACAATGCAAGTAAAAAGCATTAGTACAGTTCGATTATTATAATCAGGATTAATCGGATATGTAACCGTTCTTACAGTGGCGCACTAAAGGTGGAGATCCCCTAATCCCCCCCATGTCCCTTGATTTTTTTCTTTGATTTATTCGTATATAGTACGTAAAATTTAATTAAGTATTTGCTATTGATAATTAGTTTTATTAATTAATACTAATTATTTATTCAATAATTTGTTTTTTACTGTTTTTTGTTCCCAACAATCGACAAAATCAAAAGAATATGTTTGGCGGCGTATTGGGGTATGATACGAAAATGGTGGACTTTCGGCCCTGATCCCCCCTCCCCCTTTGAAAAATTCTTGTGTGCGCCACAGCGTTCTTGCAATTAATAACTATTACCAATTGTGCAAACGTTGCAATAAATGATACAGTTAAAAAACTAACATGCTAGTAAAAATAAAGCATTTAAAATAATTTATATAAAAATGACACTGTGATTAACCAGAAGTAAGAATTAATACATATCTCTTAAATTTCCAAATATGCGTTTTGAAAGATAATACAAATTCAAAATATTGTTTAGAAATATTCTGTTGTAAATTTTTTTCCATGATTCCAAAAAAAGGCAAAATTTTTGTGTACAATTTCTTTGTAAAAATACATCAATAAATAAGATAGTGTCTTTTTTTTTCTTTCTGAAAGTCTGAAGCTTTTAGTTCACTCCTTGTCCTTAAAATTCGTCTTTTTATATTCATGAACGATCTCTGGAGCTTTCGCCAAAAACTTCACAAAGCATTACGAATTAATTTCGAGATCTCCATGTAAAATTTGATGAATACGTATTGTGTATGTTCACAGTCTGGCTATCCATCACAGTAGATTAGGCTGAACAAACACACACAAAAATTTGGAGGAAAAAAAAGACGTTTAGACAGAGTGGTTTCAACTTTAAGAGGGTGAAATTGACTTAGGCGATCGTCAACAGATTTAGAATATTTTTTATACAATTTAGTCACAGCAATTACTGTCCTAGTATTTGCCAAAATACTTACGCATCCATCGTACAAAATCAGTGAAGTTATTTATAATGTGGGATTTAAAGCTTTTCAAAACCGACAAATGAAAAGATTACAAAAGCACATTGAAAGTTGTAGAAAATGTAGTGGGATAAAGGTATGAGAATAAAAAGTTCCACCTTTTTTTAGATTCAGTGGAGCATATTATAATAAATATTTATATGGTATACAATTCACATATGATGCTAAAGAAAAGAAAGGAAAACATTTAAACTATTGACATTAAAGGTCATTTTATTTCATCAACTTCCTTTCGTATAAAATTTGCATATCTTTTCTATCATTAGACCTTGTACATCCATCTCAAAACTGTCATCACTAAAATTCGAAAATAACTATAAAAAATGTCCTTTCTTGGGAATCATATTTAATCTAAACATTAAATAAAATTTCTGATATATACAAAAGTCACAATCTAAAACGACAAAATCTGTTGAATTCATAATCTTTCCTTTCGCTTTCATTACCCGTCACAAAAACAACAAACTTAAAAAATAAAAATAAAAAAAATCACGGAAATCTTCACTCTCCCCTAATAGACACATGATTACTTTCGGAAATTCGAGAATGTGTTTCTCTTAATCTAGAAAAATTATTTCATTTTTTCCTCAGCCCTGCATCTGTCTTAACTATTGCACATTTATAAGCCTCCTCTCCTTGGAGTGACATAAACTAATTTTGATATATAGTCCAGTTTGAGTCGCTTTCTCTATCGTGGGATTGTTTGCATGCTATGGTAAAAAGAAAGAAACCTTCCAAAAAACACTCTAGAAAGGGGCTTTTTGTTTCGCCCTATCTCCCTCCGGGCTGGGACATTTTACTTTTTAAGACTTTTAAGACCGGCATAATAAGATTTTCTGATTAAAGTGGAGCAGATCCCCGCAAGGCAGCAGGCGCCATGTCTCGGCCAATAGAGTCATTTTTCAAAGACTGGCGAGAGTTAATTCTAATGGCATGAATGAACCTATGTTCATTCGACAATGGCAACTTCCAGTTTTGTGTTGCTCTTTCAAACGGAAGCGTCGAGCTCTCTCAAAAGACACCCCCCCCCTTTTATTCTACGCATGCAGCACACACACATACATACACACAGTCAGTCGTCTCTTTTGTACAGAAAGTAGTGTACGATGTTGTGAATAATGTGATTAATGCAATCTTGCCGCAACAAATGTGCCTCTGCGACAGAAAACAAGAAATTAGGAACCGCTTCTCTATCCCCTCCCCCCAGCATCGCTTCATAAATAAAACCGCAGAAAACGTGAGGAGAACAATAAATTGTCTGTCGACGTTTTGAAGATAGAAGACCACGATAATAAATTAATACCTTGTTTTGGGGGACACTTCGCGCTCACGCTCCGTTACTTGTGCCTTTCTTTCCCTTCGTTAAAAAGGAACGGGAAAAAAGGGAAATAAAAAAGGGTTTTTGCGTGTGGAGCAAAAATGAAAGCACATTTTAGAGAGCATGGAATTCTCTTTCAGCAGTAATGAACAGAATTTTTTTTCCCCTCATACTTTTTCTTGTACTTTATTTTAGAAAATCGAAAATGTGTTTAAATGTTTGCTTCTGGTATTTCTAATATTTTCTTGTTTTGTGAAGAAAAGTTGGAAAGGAAAAATGCTTAACCTCGTTAGTCACGTTAAATTTCGTTATTTTATTTTATTTTCCCCCTTTTTCAAGAGAACAGAGATCTTTCGCGAGTAATTGAAAATTAATACTTGATTTTTCTTTCTCTGTAAGTTTTTAGTTAAATTTGAGTAAAAAAAGTTTTTTTCGTTATTTTCTTTATGTATAGGAACATGGAAATACTAAAGTATTAGAGTATAAATTAAGTTCTCTCTTAACTTTCTATTGTGTATGTTAGTTTTTTCATGGAATGTATGGAATGGTTTTAATTATAACTTCTAATTACTTTTTCATTTAATTAACTAAATTAACATAGTTTCTACCGATTTTTATCCACTGAGCTACGCTCTCTTTCTCTTTTTCTCACTATTTTTAGTTAAAATGCAAAATTTATTTTTGGTAACACTTTTAAAATTAATGGGAAAAAAGAGGAATTTTCACTAAATTACAAATGTTTTGCAAAATGAATGTTTTAAAGAAAATTGTAAGCAATTCAGAACTTAGCATAAATAATCCTCTGAATTCGATGGCAAATTTTATTTTAATGCAATTTTTTTAAAAATTTAGTTATGTTATTTTGGTACACCAAATTCAAATATGCCTTATATTATAAATCCTCTACAATGTGTGTCTAATTTAACAACTTCATTAGTAAAAATATCCATCTACCAAATTTAAGAACTTGTGAAAATCATCTTAGGATTTAAAATTAGTAGAAAGTTACCAAACAAAAAAGCAATTTCGTTGACGTTTCAGGGCTATAAATTCGTCATTTTTTTTATGTCCTGAAACTTAAAGGGTTGTTAAAGTATTTGATCTAGAATTAAAGTAACAATGATTTGCGAAACGTTTTGCTATTTGGAATTTATTACAACTGTAATATTTATTAATTATAGATTCTGGTCCACGAGATATTTTTACTTCATGATATCCAAATTTTACAGCATTTTACTATTTAGGATCAAGTACAACTGTAATATTTCTTAATTATAGCTTCAATCGGTCCAAGTATTTTTACTTCATGATATCCAAATTTTACTCTTTATTATCAAGTACTAATGAAAAATTTATCGATTGTAATTTAAGTTGATCCAAAAAATATTGCTACTTCATAACATCGAAATTTTATAGCAGAATTTAATGAAAGTTTGTGCAGATACAAAAAGGTGTACACTAAAAAAAAAAAAACACTTGTTTTTTTAATACAAATGAAAATAGATGCTGGGGATATAAGTATATTGACTAACGTCATTTCAAAATAGGTTAATAACATACACACAAAAAAAAATGGTGTTAAAACACCCAAAAAGAACCATCAGTGCCAGAAAAGCAATTTAAAAGTTATATTTTGATTAAAATATTTCGTTATTTCCCGATTCATTGTATGCTGATACAACTTTATTTTGATTGCATTGTATTTTTTTCAAAGAAAAGATAAAAAAACAAAAAATAAACGATTAAAGTTAACACAGTTAAACTACTCAATTTTATATATGGGGAGGAATGTAAAGTTATTTTAACTTTTTTTTTATTAAAGCTAAGATTTTCATTCTGTTTTACATGTGTTAAAAAATTCAAAGCCGACTGGGGAAAAAGGAAAATAATTTCTTGCAATCGTGTAAAACGTAGAAAAAATGTCACGTGACATATGACACGCGACCATTTGTTCTATTTTACGATGAGTCGTTACTCTCCTACCAACAAAAAAAGAAAAAAAGAATCGTGCAAATAAGAAGAAAAAAGTAATGAACTCATGTTTCTGCATTTTTCGTTAGAAATCCTTTTTACTTGAAACAAATTCAATTTTTCAAAATGAATTTATCATTTTTGAAATTTATGGTAATTTACCATTAATTAAGAATGGAATGGATGTTTAGTTGGTTAATAGAATACATTTAAAAACAACAACAACATAAAGCTAATTTTAGTGTTATACTATTATTCCTTTGGTCTTATTCAAAAAGCCACGGTAGCCTAGTAGTATAGTCTTGAACTCATGGCATTTATGTCATGATTTTGAGTCATAGTGCCACTGAAGATCCGTTGTATAGAGGGGTTTACACACGCAAAATCTGTCGATGCCCGATGTCTTCCCATTGGTGTGGTTTGGAAGTTTTGATAGAGGATGCCAGAGCTCAGGTTTCGTACTCGAAACTTAGCAGAGGCTAAAAATTGCTAGGTTATTTCCAATAGCCCTTATATTTCTTTATATTGTGACGTTAATAGGCACGCCCTAACTCACTGCTCTTTTTCAAACCCCCAAAATAAGAATAAATACTAAAATGCAAGGTTTTTAAAGCATTATTTTTAACTAATCTAATAACTAAATAGAATGATTAAAAAAACTCAAATACATTACAGAATTTCATGATAACTAGCAACATTTTATAAAAAAAAACTTTATTTTAAATCTTTATTTATGTTGTACAAAATCATTGAATTCTAAAAAGGGAAACAAATAGCAAATTTTTTGCATGAAATACAAGCGAAGAAATTAAATTTATAATTTAATTTTCTCTTCATTTCAGATTATTAAATGAGTTCATCAATGTCTCTATTTGACAAGCAATATATAAAAAAAATGTAAGTCAATTCCTACTTAGGTCACCAAAGAGCTCACTCTTTGCAGAGAGAGAGAGATTTTATTTTCGTAAAGTTTTATTAAATAGATACAATTAATGTAAATATGTATATACATATGTCACACAGAATCGCAATATTAAGTGACAAATAGAAAGCGATTTTCCTTGCAATAAAAATTATAATATTAAATATATATATATATATATATGTATGTATTCCATTTTCCTTTCTATATAATGTGTTGGAATATTTTTTTGCTTGTTACTATTTATTCATTAACTAAATTTCACTATTCTAAAAAAAAAGGAAATCACATTCTCAGAAATTAGGCCATCCCAGGTGGGATTCGAACCCACGCCCTTTGTAATAGAAGTCCATTGCGCTACAGGTACACAACTAGCGAGTTTCCCTTCTATTTATGCTGTTGGAATATTACTTTTGTTTGATATTATTTATTCATTTTTTAATTAAATTAATGAATTAATATTTGAATAACTATATTATCATCAAGTGTCATCCACTACAAGTTTTAAAAAATGTATATGATTTTGAATGTTTAAATAGAACGTATTTTAATAACGATTGAAAATTTTAGCAAGTATATATATATATATATATATATATATATATATATATCAGTAGCGCATACAAAAATTTTTCAAGGGGGTGTCCATGGTAGAAATTCCCCGAACTCGCATCATACCTCAAGTCAACACCAATTGATTCTTATGATTTTGTCGATTTTGTTAACAAAAAACAGTAAAAATAAATTATTGAATTCATAATTAGCATTAATTAATAAAATAAATTGTTTATTAAGAGTACTTAATTACATTTTACGTTATATATATATATATATAGAATTATCATCAATTGAAAAAAACTCAAGCGCTTTGGAAGGGGGGGGGGTCGAACCCCTAGGACACCCCCCTTGTGTGCGCCGCTCATATATATATATATACATATATAATATATATATATATATATATATATATATATATGTAGGGGAGAGTGAACTGAAGTAGGGATTGAAAAACAAGGGAGTAGCTACCGCCGTATCAGCAGTATGAATGATACGAGGCACCAAGCTTCAAGAGCCTCAACATGAGTAAGCAAAATAGCCTAAACCATTTAAGGGCTTCAAAAAAGAGCCCCAACAAATTTTGATACTGGGCCCATTCAGAACTAGCTACGCAGCGCTAAAAATACAGCGTATTTTAGCTAATTATACGTTCAATTAAATCATTCTATAACAGATTCTTTTCTGGTGAGCATCATAATTTATAATTTGTTTGCAACCGTGACCTTGGCGGTTATTCATGACATTCATTTTTGTTCGCAATCTGATATCAAGTGATATCCTTTTTTGTGTCCCTACAAAGGAGTATCGAAAGGAAAGGTCTTTCACATCGCAAATACAGCGTTTATTTATAGACTTCCAAAATCATTTTTCTTGGCCTCTTTTCACTCTCGAAGAAGTGCTAATCTACACACCTGTCTGCGAAGGAAGAGGAAAGGTAAAGCAAAGAGACCATAAAAAAAGAAAACTATTTTTGACTCATTCGATGCCTAAGATGTTACAGATGGAAAGATGATGCGAAATTCAAGCCCCCGTGGGGACTACTTTTCAGCTGTGTAGATAGCTTTTGTTAGGCGGGGGAATTTTTTTCTACTCCCAAGAAAACCATGTTGCAGTATAAACAGTTTTGACTTTATTGTGCAAGATTTTGTGTAAGATGCTTGGGTAAATAAAGATAGGATAAGAGATACCAAGAGAAAAAAGTGTTTTCTTTTAGATTCTTTAATTTGTTTACTTTGCAGTTCTTTGTCGATTCTGTTAACAAAATTCTTAAATGAGAACAATGTGTTTGTAGTATTTTAAGTAATTTTTTTAATTATTTTGAAATGGAACATTAAAGGCTGTTTTTAAATGTTTATTTTTATCCATTTATTAAATTAATAGGCATGTTTCTTTGTTAATATTTGATTAAAAATAAATTTTGTGCTTCTTTATCCTTTCACGACTAAAAAAAGCATTTTTCATTGCCATAAAATTGATTATTACTGTATTTAATTATAACTTTATCTGTATTTTTTATACAGAATGTCAAAACGGAACGTATGCCGAATGCAATTATGTAAACGGGAACGCTTAGAACAAAAAAGAAAAAAGAGTTGTCAAAGCAATTGGCGCCAACGGTATAACATTCGTGGGCTGTATTCTGCTATTATTATGTCGTGTAATAATATATTACTGTGTTTTCTCACATATTTTATGTTATTCGGTAGTTATAATTTTGTGCAATAATAAATATAAACAAATACCTGATAATAACGAAAAATTCTATTGAAATATTTCTAGTCTGTTCAAATAAAATTCAAAACAAAAAAATTACGCATTGCTATGTATTTTTCTTTTGATTGGTATTTATTTTACATCTAAAAAATAAAATAAACTGTTACATGCTATAATATTTTAATCTTAGCAACCTTGTAAGGGTTAATAATGGGATTTAAAATTACAAAAAAGAATATTTTACAATATAGATGTATATTTTATTAAAAACCTAGAGCAAAATTTTAAAACTATTTTAATTCTTTAACTATATCTGTCATAGTGTTAATACTTAGTTTATGTTTTTAAAAAAAATATCCTGATCATTTTTATTGACATGATTTCATATGAGATCTTAACATGTTTTGTACATTTTAAATAAATAAATAAATAGCATTAGTTTATTAAGAGTTATTTTTTATTTTGAATCTTTTCGATACTGTCTTAACAAAATCTTCATTTGATGTTACATTCGGTTTTTCATTCTAAAACTGCTTAACATATACCGAAGAAATTAAACTATTTGCATCTTAATTTACCATTGATAAATCTAAGAAATCTCAGAATAGCAGTTGATAAATCTTAAACACATTTAAAACGACCAAAATTGTAATAATATAAGGGGAATAAATTATGTGAGTGCTTTAAAATTAAATTAAAGAAAATCTTTCTTCAGATATTTTTGTTAGCGGAATAATTATTGATTGCTATTTTTAAGTGGAACAACATCAATTTCAAACAACGCGTGTGTTCCACACTCTCAAGACATCTAAGCTTGTTTAATCGTGTACTTAACCGCATGATCTGAAGTACTCTCGATTTGATTTATTGCGTCGTACAAACATCGAGTTTCGATAAGCATCTGAACAAATTTATCTTCTTCTTCTTTTCTTACAAAACATGCTGAGTTAGTTGACTTCCGCGCTTGTTGATGCAAGCAGCCAAGAACCGCGCAATTCATCCGGCAACGGAATTTAGATTAAGTGAACAGTTTGGAACCACAGCTCCAAACACGTTTGTTGAGATAAATAATTCCGTTTTACAAATCCAGCAACTGCGGGTTGAAAAAAATCAATTCAAAATATTTTTTTCTGCTTCAAAAAGACTTCTGTGGCATCACATTCAGACAGAACGTTGGTCTCACGGACTAAGGCTAGAAGAATAGATGCTGCCTATCGCATTACTGGTGAAGGAAAGACCACTGGGGAACCATAAATATGTCACCCGAAGTAGACAAGAAGAGGGTACGTTCCATTGTCCAGGTGTCCGACAGTGGTCTAAAGCAAACCCAGTTTCATGAGTCCATCTGTTTTCAACCCCCTTTCCTTATACTGTCCACTGGCAAAGGACGGTTATTAATGATGTTCAGGTTGGGTCAACCATCGAAAAAGGGACCCAGGGAGTTTCTATAGCAACGCTAACTTCCGCTTTCTCTTATCTGTCATCTGGGTAGGGAATATTATTTGGAGTATCATTGGGGGTTTTCTTTATATGCATGAAAGTTACTGAAGATCTTGACATTTATTCATATGTGCACTCAACTCGAAATCATTGCAATGAATTGAAAATAACTTTATATACCATCAGTTTTGTTCTTAGATTTTGTCCTCTCATTTTCTGAAAATGCGTGAAAAAGTTATTTTCAACTGACTACAGCATGAATCTGTAACTATATTTAACACGTGCTAATTCTTTTTAATGTTCCAAATTGATAAAAAAAAAATAGATATTTTTCTCACTTATCGTAAAATTGTGGCGATGTATATATATGCTTTTTTTTTAAATCTAACCCTATTGTTTTTTGACATATCAATACTGCTGCCACTGATAATCATCAAGTTTTACTGTATACATATTAAAGAAAATGTTTCCATTGATCTTAAGAATAAACGAAACTGCATGTTTTTCATTACTCCGTGCCAATATTTATAATATACGGAATTCATTTAATATGATCGTGATTCCTTGAAATTTTTGAATCAATAAATATATAAATCATATAATAATAAGTCATATAAGTCAGAACATATAAGTCTTAAGTATTATTTTTTCTAAATTTTTTACATAAGTTATGTTGTTTGTCGCTATTTTGAATTTGATTTATAATTAACTAACTTAGAATAAAGTCGTACTTAATGAGACTTATATATCTTTGCATGTTCAATTTTATTTCGTATTCATTTAAGAAAATCTCAACCCCCTGACCTTACATTGCAGATGTATAAGTACTTCTTTCTATCTGCATGTTCTTGTTTTGTTTTTTCTAAGGGGTCACGTATATATATATTTAATAGTAAAATATGTTTACTAACCGAGTTACTGAACTTAACTGAAATGGAATAAGTGTAGATATTTTATAGCGCTTAAATAAAGTAGTAAAATTTATTATTATGGAATATATTATAAATATTCATATTTCCAAGTTAGATATACTTTTAGTTACGTACATATTCAATTTTAAAAGGGCGTAACAGTAGCTCTTAAAGTTATTATTTCCCCCTATTTTTATTTTTAACCTTAATAATAATATTTTATAGACAACTACAAAAGTATTCTTAGAGTTTCTCATGTAATTGTAGTATTTAACTTAATACACGTACTCTATAATTATTTTAGTACAAATAGTTTTATACTTTTTGTCATGTGTATTTGGGTCCAGATTCTAGCAATAACTTGTTTATTGTACACAGAATAAACTCGGGCTGTGCACTTTTGGATGGGATTTTAGGTAAGCTACCTTTTTCGTGTAATGGATTAAGAAATTCTTTCCATTATTTTCAATAGGATTTCGCTCAGTATTATGAACAAAAAGAGGGAAGGTTGGGTAGCCACAAAACTGGTTAAACCCCACTTTTATATATCAGAGCTCCCCAGTCAGCAATGTTTATAATACAGCAGCGCATCCATATTTTTATATTCCATTATCTGTTAACTTCATTTATCCTTTGTATTTAAATTATTTCTGTCTTTCTAGAAGAAAATAATAAAACTAACTCTATATTTATAACAACTCTTTTTAGTCAGCAATGTTTATTATACTGTAGAATCCAAATACTTATATAATTTAAAATTTTAACATTTTTATAATTTCTATATATTTTTTCTAAAATCTTATGTCTGGTTTATCTTGCAATTTCTGTTTTACTCAGTTTTGATGATTGTTAATTATTCATATCTATATTAGAGAATTTTAACTATATATATATATATATTTATATATATAGATATATATATATATATACAGTCGACTCTAGCTAATTTGAAGTTGGAGGGACCAAAGAAAAACTTCGAATTATCAAGAGTTCGAATTACCAAGGAGTAGAAAAAAACTCCAAAAATACAAGAAGAGAATTTGTCCTAACACATTTAAATTTGAAACTGTGTATTAAAGCAACATTTGCACCAATGTACATAATTATTTTAAAGTTATTTTTAAAAAGTACATATAAATATTATACAGAAGTTAAAAGTGCTGTATATTAAAAGAATACATTCAATACATTCATACACAATCCTACGCATCTCTTCCCAATAGTGGACCATCTTTTCTGAACACATGTGTAGCAATGCCCCGTGTTAAGCGAAAGATATGGACGGCTGACAACAGGTATGGTTGGTCTATTGTCCACTTGAAGAAGGAAAGCAATAAAAGTATATTTTCGCCTGATGAACCGGAAAACACTAAGAAGGGGTAGCAGACAGATGGTCATTAAAAGGCTATGATACAGAGGAGACATGTAGAGACAATACAACTTAAAACTTGTAACCTCCAATCTGTTTGCTACAGGACTGTACATGAGAGTGAGTGTTCGAATTGTCGAGAGTTTTATAAGATAACTATCGAGTGCTATAGTCTGGCCAGCTACAGATTTTGCTTCGAATTATTGAGTGTTCCCAAACTTATTGTTTTAGTTCGAATTATCAAGAGTTTTTCAAGGGATTGAGCATATACTTCGAATTACCGAGAGGTTCGTATTATCGAAGGTTTGAATGATCGAGAGTCGACTGTATATACATCAAATATTTAACTCCTTAAATAATAAATTACTGATTGGTTAACTGTTTATATTTAGAAATATTTTAAAATTATTTTGTACATCTAAGGCTAACATAAAATAAACATTTAAAAATCATATCTTGTTTTGTTTAAATTTCTTTGAGGTGAAATTTAAAAAATCAGTCAATTATAAATGATATTGAATAGCATGTTTTCTCGCAAGAAGGTGATGTTGATATCCCATTGAAGATTCTTCAATAAAAATAAATTAGAAGCGGCTAATTAATTTTTTAAATGCATGAAGCTTAATATACACATATCTAATAAATCTCAGAAAGAGAGAGAGAAACCATTTTTTTTTTAAATTTTTATTTCTTGACAGTACACTGGCATTCGTGAAACTAGTAGTTTTTATACCATCCCTCATAATTTGTATTTTTCGGGGGAAATACGGGCGTGGTATAGAGATCATGGCATTGACTGAAGAGATTCAGCTTACCACTGAAAGGTACGCAAGACGAGAGCGAAAAGGAAAAGAAAAAAAAAAGAAAGAAGCAAAGAAAAAGAAAAGACATAGTTCATGTCTCAGTTAAAAGATGGTAGAAGAAAACTACCCAAAACAGATGATGACAGCATGTCCGAAAATGGCTTCATTTTGGTGGTGCGACAAGTTTATCTGACATGCTGCCCTTCACCGATGCTTGCAGTTGCTGAAGTCTTTGTCTATACGCCTACGAGGTTGGAAACAATAGTTTATTTCTAAGTTCTCCTGAACCTCAGCAGAGCAGGTGGTTTGTGCTTTTTATCTGCAATTCAAAGATGAGAGGAAATAATGATAGATTCGTTGCGGACTTTTGTTGAAATAATAGTTGAGCAAGAGGGAAAAAATAGAATGGAAGTTGTTCCTTAGTTTTCGGCAATTATACTGTGACGCTGATAAAAGAACGAAATTCGTTGTAAGTATGGATGCAATCTTAAGCCCTTAAGCGATCAAATTTTTGTCCAAAATGTTCCAAAAAAGGCTACATTTTTTATTCCATATAACTAAGCATAATACTTAACACAGAATGCGAAAATAAAAGAATTTTATTTTAATTCTTCTTCACATTATTCAAAGAATTTTATTTATTCTTCACATTACTTTTTATTTTATAATTTTGGAACACAAAAAGCCTTATAAATGTTTGATTTTTATAAGTACACTTGCTTGCTATGAAGAATGTTTCATACATCTTAAAAGAATTTCTCTCATACTTACTAAAAAATTTCATGTTCATACATCTTTTTCAAACGGTTGAGCATTTTACGCATTATGCACACACAATTTGAAGCATGGTGTAATACTAAGTCTTACATTGCAATGGGGCCAGAGATAATTTCGGGTTTTTTTGGGAGTTATCTTTCCATTTTCGTTTCATCTCAAGCAGTAAATTCCACATTACCTTGCCAATCCCTGTTCCTTATTGAATATTTTGAAGAATCAAAATTCTTGCCTTCAATAAAAAAATTCCACGTTCACCACAAAAGAAATCCAGGAGGGAATGCATTTCAGTATACCATGGACAAAATACACATATCTCTTAAAAACACTAGCACAAATAATCTCACTGTAAGAATTTAAAATAAGTGCAAATCAAAGATAGAAAGAATAAAATGTCAGTGCTATTCAGCGTACGGGCAAACCAGTTCAGTGGTTAAAAGTATCCTAAAATATTACATGAAATAGTATCTATTTTTCAAATTACAGAAATAGATTCCATCCCATGATAAACGCCATGGCAAGTAATATCGGAAGAATGTACACTAAATTAACAATTATGATATTAATAGGGTTAAAAAACTATTTTTTTCCTGAGGTAAATAATTTTTAACGTATCAATAGGAAAACAATTTGATAATTTCAAATACAGCTACAAAGATTTACTTCCTGTATAAGTAAAAAAATGGAAGCCGTATCGTCAAACAGAACATACATTCAACTGCTTTCCCAGTGAAAGATACAATAGAAAATTTTAAATTGAGAAAAAAAGATTAAGATTCCTTTTAAGATCCTCCTAGTTATAAGCGATAAACCAATCACAATTATAATTGTGTGCCGATTAATAATCGTATTGAGTGTTTAAACTGCAGTGAGTGAGTGAGTGAATATTAACGTCCCACTGTTCAGCTAGCTACACGAGGGCTTTTGGGGACGATCCGCGTAATTTTGAACCATGGTTAAGTGACGTGGACGACACCTGAGCTGCCACCCCCCTCTCCTAACTACTACACCAACGGGAGGACGTTTGAGCTCTCGACAGATTTTACGTGCATCACTCCCCTACACGGCGGGTCTTCAGTGGTACTGGGATCGAACTCATGACATGCTAGCCACGATCCGATGCCTAGACCACTTGGCTACCGCGGTCATGTTTAAACCGCAAATATAGGCCTTTAGAGCAGAACAACAACAAAAAAAAAACTAAATCACTTTTTAAAACCACTGTTTTCAGATATTACGTTAAGAAAAATCTCATAACAAAGGAGTACGTTAAAAAAAATTTTAAAAAAAAAAAAAAAAAATGTGAGCTCTACTGTGATTTTAATGGTTTCATACGAGTTTATAAATTCACGAACATTAAAATAAAGATGCCCTTTTCTGTTGAATATTTGAAGGAAAATGCTTATACACATTTGCATTCCTATTCCTATTACATAAAACTTCACGCATTCATATATAGGAGTTATTTTGCATTTATGCTAATTTCAGTAACACGCAATAACACAAATACTTGACTTTGTGATAAATTATGCCATTTTAAAGTTTTGAAACTTCATTCTATTGAGCATGTTATTTCACTAATATACATATTTTTATGAATTCCAGATAACGGCGAGAAGTTTTATGACGAATAACAGAATGATGAACTTTTCTATTGTTACGCTTAAATTGCATTAAATTAACGCCACTTGTTGCAAAAGCTTCTATTAAAAAGCTATTTCTTCTTGTAGCCGTCTAAAAGGAAGAATATATGAATTAATGCAAAGCATAAGTACTTAATATCAAATCCTTTTTCCTTCCACTCTAAGTAATTTGAAAATACTTCACACGCTTTTCGAAGTATAATATGGTTTATATAACCCAAATTATGAATTCTGCATTATTTCCCTTTTATATTTTTGCAACTGGAGAGAGTTAAACTCCTCAGATAGACATGCAAATTTGATTCATTTTTTTTAAATTTCCGTCGTTTTAATATTTTTATTACCGTAAAAATCCGACCTATATAACGCGCACTTTTAACACAGGAGTAAGATCGAAATTTATGGGTGTGCATTATACGCCGGGTACGTAAAAATTATAGCTTTAAAAATAAAAAAAAAGAGATGGTATAAGAAAAAATTAGATGTCTACATAGATCGGAATACTGTTTATTTAAAAGAAATGACAGACCTAATGAGTTAAAAGGGTTGTAGTGTTCTAGAAATATAAATTTTTTTTCAAAAGCCGGGATAATACTTCAAATAAATGACTTCAAAACATAAGAGCACTCAGTACTTCTAGAACTACAACCCTTATAAGGAATGCCATTTCTTTTAAATAACAGTAATTCGATCTCTACCGAAGTCTAATTATTTTTCTTATGCTCATATTTTTTATTTTTAAAGCTCTTATTTTTATGCCCGGCGTATAACGCGCATCCGTAAATTTCGATCTTATTTTTTGTGTTAAAAGTGCGCGTTATACGCCAGATTTTACGGTAGATTCAAATTCGAAGCTCAACGTATCTAGTAAAGCTCTGTGAAAGACTGAATGTTGAACCGGAAAAAGGGTAGCTTTACGACTTAACTCGGAAAACAAAAGTGCCATCGTTTCCTGGATCGAAAAAGGCTAAATTGGCTCTTTTTATGTTTATTTGTATCGCATTAATGGAAGGTTATTTAGTTAAAATCACTCTTAAAAAAATTCGATCTACCCTTAAATTTATTGGTCGTTCTACGAGAATCCCCCAGATACCTGGAAAGGGATAAAAGTGAGAGAAGAGAACTTAACAAAAAGGGGAGAGTAAGCTTCAATTCACTGCAAGATCATTCATCAGGCATAGACTGGACACAGAGATAGGGTCACGTGTCGCACCGGGGGTTGGATTGGACTCCGATGAGCCCTCAAATGGGACACCGGGGACCGATTTAGTAGCTTGGAGGATTCTTGTTGACGAGCATTGCGACCCACTCAATAAATGTATCCCGGAAAGTAACACGAAGCGACTTAAAGGGAATTAGTTCCTTTAATTACCCGATGCATCAACACGTGGTTTCATTTCATGGTTATGAGCTGTTAATTTTTATTCCTAAGGGCATCTGTCAACAAACGTATCTGAATCCGACTCCGCAGGATGTGGATGGTTAACACGTGTTTTCTCACGGGTTTACCAGAGTATGTATGTGACAAAAATTTAGTTTCTTCAGAAATAAATCGAGCTTGGCGGTTTTAAACGGGGAAAACTGAGGTTGAAATTCATGCAAACGCAGCGAATACATTTTAGTTACGGCACATTTTTTTGATATTTTAAGAAGATATGGAAAAGTCATGTAACATGTGATGGAAATGTTTACGCAACTGAGATGGAAAGATATTGATAATCCTTTTTCTCAATTTGGGTAAGTTGATATTTATTTGTATGAACAATAATATATAGAAGGAAATGACGTACTCCGCGTACTTCAAAATAATTTAACTAATTTTACTGTGTAGACCTTCAAATATAGTTAGGTAATAGTTAGCTGATTTATATATTTTATTGTATTGTGATTTTTGTTTTGAATTTTGAATTCGCATATATTTCGTTTTTCTTTTGTATTTCTATTTAATTATTTTCTTTGAATTTCATTTTAATAGTTGCACAATTTTTTTTTTTGTCTGAAATTTAAATTGAAGGGAAAAGTATATTAGCAGTATATATAATACGTAATTTTAAGGGACAATTTTTTTTACTTAGATTTGCAATTTAATGTGTTTTAAATTTCTATCAGAATGAATTTCTATAATTTATTTTTAGAATGATTCATAAATGTAAATTAATTTATAAACCTAACAGTTATTTGATATTCTGCAAATTAAATCACAATATAAAACACAACATTAATCTATTAAAATATCCAAGAGATTTACATTTTTAAAAAAAAAAATATGTAGATTTCTTTTTCGATTGTAGTAGATTTTTCTTCAATAATTATTTTTTGTTCATTAACCTAATTAAACTCAACATCAAAAGTATTACCTTTTTAATACTATAGTGTGTTGTATGAATTCATGTTTTTTATTACTTAGAAATATATATCATTAAACTAGCATGAAAAAAAAAATATTATACATTGGAAATGTGAACCGCAAATATGAAAAGCTTTACTTACAATATTTTATCACCATTTGATATTTTAATATAATTCTACAAAATAATGATTTTGTTACTTTTTATAAGTCATGAAGGGGTTCGTAAGGATATATTTAAAAAATTGACACTGTTTTTATATAACTTTTTTCTCAGCGCATCCATAATTGTATACTATTGATACGAATTTTTCTTCTTAAGATAATATTTCCTTTTACTATAAAAACTATATTATTTGTCATCCACTCTATCTTCATTATTACATAACTAATTCTTATTATCATCTTTTTCCCTTTTTCTATTAAATTTGAGATAATGCGCTGATTATATTTCTTCAAAAAATTACATTAGTTTTTAAACATTTACATTAGTATACTGAATAAAGCTTATTGGATGCCTATTTAAAAAAGCATTCATTTATAAGGATGCGAGAGTAAATACAAAAAAATTATGTTTAAAAATGTACAGTATTTCAGTAAATTTTTTAGAAATTTTCACTTTTTTTTTTATCTAAAAATGTTTCCCATATATAAAATACAATTAAAAGGATATATTTAATATATGCAATTTATTAAAAGTAAGAAAACAGGAAGCATTTAATAAAATCATAAAAATTGAGTGATTCCTTATGTAATGAATTACAAACAGTTTTAACGGAAAGGATCAATGAATTCCTTTCTACGAATGCTTTCAATTACGCGTGCTAATATGTGTAATATACAGGGGCATAGACCACCGTATCAGTCATATCAATGATACGGGGCCCCCAAGCCTTAGTGGTCCAAAAATGTATAAACAAAAAATCGTAAAATGTTAAGGAACCCCAAAAAGGGCCCCCAAAGAAATTTTGTTACAGGGTCCTCTTAGGACTAGCTACGCTAGTAATAAAATATATTTTACCTTTTTTTTTTTTCAGAATTAAGATAAAAATTTTTAAACTGCACATGCAATTTAAAATTATTTTTGAAATTAGTTTTATGAGTATTTTTTTTTTACATTGTACCTACAGAATTAAAAGATGTAACTCGAAAAAAACTTTTAAAAAAAGTTTATACATATAGTATTTATTTGAACACACCCCAGTGGCGCAAACAAGGGGGAGGGGGTGCCAGGTTCAGACCCCCCCTTAACCCTTGATTTTTTTCGATTGATTATAATCCTATATATATCGTACGTAACATGTAATAATGTATTTGTTATTAATAATTAATTTTATTAAATAATACTAATTATTTGCTCAATAATTAATTTTTTACTGTTTTTTGTTCCCGAAAATCGACAAAATCAAAAGAATATGTTGGGCGGCGTATTAGAGAAAGATACAAGAAGGGCGGACTTTCGATCCTGGATCTGCTCCCCCCCCTTAAAAATTCCTGTGTGTGCCACTGACACACCCTCATATATAAAGGCTATTATTTAATTCTTTTAAAGAGTTTGACAAAAGTAAATCAGCATCTAATTTCTGT